>BLXT01007159.1:1995123-2006451 GCA_019648995.1 Plakobranchus ocellatus | reverse complement strand
CCCCCCCCCCCCCCCCCCCACACACACACCTTTCCAAGGCGTAAGATTGTATTTGTACGTCCCCTAATACTGTTTTTTCCCTTTAGTTTTGACTTGCGGCATACAAAGTTCCAGAACATCGTTATTAAAATGTCTACCTACAATATTTTGTTCCGCCAACTTTATAAGGTTTAAATAGGATTATAAAATATCGCTTTGTAAATCCTTAAAACAACTTTGGGATTTTAAAATATTCCCCCGTAAAATGGCATGATCTAGCATGATATATCTATATTTTTGTTGATTTAATTGATGCCCCACAAAAATTTGCATAAGCAATATACGTTTGAGCTTAGCTACATTATAATAAGATTGTTTTGGGCTGAATTTCACAGTCTGTCAGTTGCAAGCGTAGATTCTATAAAATGGAAGAGTAGCTAAATAATAATAATAATAATAATAATAATAATAATAATAATAATAATAATAATAATAATAATAATAATAATAAATATTTCAACTTAGTCATGGCCAACGACCAACTCAATTTGATTGTAAAATAAAATAAAATTAAAAAAAAAAAAAAAAAGAATCAAAGAGGAATAACTGTCAAATAACTTTTTAGTCTTAGTTTGCATTAGAAACGATATAAATAAAGATGGTGAACAGAAAAAAATCCTCAGGTTTTATTCTGGTCAAAACTATTTTGCTACATTATATCGTTTACCATTTAATGTACGTGATTTGTAGTAGCGATAATTGGAATAAGGGCTGGTTATCCTCTCAGTTTCTAGATTTAGATTTAGATCTAGATCGAATGGATAGGGATTTTCAGCATCGGAGAACCACCTCTTTTTTAAAAAACTTGAACAGGGTATCAAAAACTTTAAATGAAGTTGAAAAATATTATAAATTGTATCTCTACAGCAAACTCCTTGCTAATTATTCAACTTATTTTGCCTTGAGAGAAGTTGAACATTTTCAATTTTTGAGCTGAGCGTTTACTGTAAATTTATTTTTCCATTTTGTTGGCAAAGGATGGGCTAGACATTAAATTACAATTTAATTGTCGCCTTTTTATTTTTTACATCTAGATTCTAGATCTAGATCTATAAAAGCGTGATTGTAATTTTACCGTTATAAAGATATACCTAGAGCATTACCACTTTGATCAAAAAATCATAAAAATGAATATTTCAATCACAACCCAAAGGTTGTAAACATAGGCCTAATACATCTAGAACATTAAAATGCGTCTCATGCCATGGCTAAATTTGAATTAATGCCATATTTTCATTTGGTGACTGGTTATCGACATCTTTATAAAAATTTTGTAAATATTCCAAATCCTTTAATTTCTATCATTTGATGACTGTGTCACCATTCACATCCTTAGTCATAGACCTACTTTTTAACTTGTCATTGCCTTTGAGGAATAGGCCTACATGCAGTTCCAAATTTCAAGAAACTTAATATATATTAAGAGTCAAGGAAATAGCTCATTTTTTTTCGTCAACACAATGCATGATGTTTTTACACTGAAGCACATCCTAAAAAAGCATTTATCGTCAACACAATGCATGATGTTTTTACAGTGAAGCACACATCTGCATTGTGTTGACGATTTTTTTTAAATGGAAAAATTAACCTAACTGTGAATGCCATGTAACATGTCACATTTAAACTATGTTACTTTCCTTATTTAATAGCAATTGAAGCTTTATTCCTCAAAGTGTGACATTTTCTACAAATGCCTAGATAGATTCACTATTAATTAAAATCAAGAAAATGGCTTAAAACTTCACACATTTGTCATTTTTGGGGGTAGAAATTTGTAACGCAAGTCACGTACAATTTTTACATAAATGTTAGACCGATAAAATCATGTACATGATATAAATTACTTAGCTCACAAAGCAGAATTTAAAACTGTTGATCATAAACAAAGTGGCTTTGAGACTTTACAGGAACTAGGTAGACTGATTTTCTTTAGATTTAGTTGCTCACAAAAAATTTCACTCCTTTGTCACTTCCACCCATTCCAAAAGTTCTCCTTTCCCACGTTTAACTTCTTAAAAATGTTTATCAAGGTGAAGTGGGTAGGCAGTCGATAATAGCTTTGAAATAGGCTCGACTTGACCTAACCATTTTTTTTGATGATGGTGGTATTGCCAAGCTCTGCACATCAATCTGCAATTTCTTCTGTTGTTCCTCCTTCTTAACTTGTCGACATGTGGCAATCTGCTTTACTGTCTTCTTTACTTTATGTATTCTTGGAGCTCATTAGGTGACATGTGACTCTGACCTTCTTGTTTACTTTCTTAGGCTTTGTAAAAAGATAGAGAACAGAAAGGATAAGCATGATCAAGCATGGCTGGAATTTTGATAAGTGAGCAAATAGCAGTATTTACTAATACAATGGGACCAGATCTTAAAAGTATGAGCAGGATAGAAAAAATTAAAAAAAAAAAATCTGAAACAATATTTTCTGTGCTGTAAATTTGGGAAAGACAAAAGATTTTGAAAAATGATAATGCCTTGTCTCTTAACATAAAGAGAGGAAGTCTAAATCTATAGGTAATTAATTTAGAATCAGGATCATGAATTAATGAAATATTGAAATCTGATAGCTGAAAAAAAGATCTAACTTCAATTATGGCCAGATTTGGTGTTACAAGATTTGCAAGTTTAAAGGTTATGAAAAAATTTGAAAAAAAAAAAAATGAAACTTCCTTTCTTTTTGGGATTGGAGCAATCATCCATGCTGGTGGCACTGTCAGCATCTTACTTTTGTACAAGAAATGGACCACAAAAAATCTAGACTGGAAACCTCAATAAACTATTTTGGATCTGAAGATACACCACTTTTCACACACACACAAAAGAAAAAACTAACGTAACATTTAGCATTTTACTATTTTATTTCAAAACAAGATTTTTGTTATAGTTTAATTTACTTTGACCACATTAAGTGATCATTTATACAAGTTGTAGAGAAAGCTGGTTATTGCTTAATTTCAGTCTTTGAAGAAACTGATGACAGAGTGATATAAACTAGATTGCCTGATTTTTTTGGAGTAACACATGTCACGAACGTTTAGACCTATTCTCAGACACTTTGTTCAAGTTAGATGTAATACTAGAGGTCCTATTTCTTATTAGATTTGTCAGTTACATTAAAAATCTCTCAGAGTTGTCTTCAAATGTAACACACGTCACATGGAATGGCCCTTATAGTGACTCCTAAAAACTTTCATATCTCTAGTTTATGCATTTTGTACTTGTATGCTTTGGTCTTTTGGCCATCAATTTTTATCAAGATTTACAGGCACAGAACTTTAAAAAAAATTATTACAGTTAATACAGACCACTTAGTACTTTCCATCCAGAGGTTGGCTGCCTGTTGAGCTTATGACTTCAATACAATTTTCATGTTAGGTTTTGTGTATGATGAAGAAAGTTTTTTCTTTAACTGAATTTTTACCATACTTTGTAAAGGTTCACAATTCTAATTTGGCCATTATTTTAAACTTAAGGCATTGCTGTCAATGAAAAAAACAACATAAAATCAAAATCTACCTGAAGTTATTTATCCTTACCTATAATGATTATTTTGAGTAACAAGTAATCTCAGTTTGATTTTATGTTTTTTCTTCAAGTCCAGATTTTCTGAAATGATTGAGATTAACTGATCACAGCCGTGATAATGAAGCTGAAGCATATAACTGACATATCTTCAGCCTTATTTTTTGTTATGCTCAAATTTGCCAGTGCCTCAAATGGAGACAGATCATATATTTTTTCAAAATGTTTGCGAAAATGTACTCAGGAAAATTGCACAAATGCTTCAGCATTTTCTCTAAAACAGCCTGTGCATATGAAGCTTTTAAGTTGGAATTGTGAAGATGAATGCAAATATGATTGCATGTGGGCTACAGTGGATGCATATCATCTGGATGGGAGCAGAGTACCCCAGTTCTATGGAAAGGTGAGATGTAATTCAAGGTTATAGAAGCATAAATACATATTTATGTAATTTATTGCGATCAAAGTTTAAATAAAGAGATGAAATTACCTGAAGATCTTCAGAAAATTTTCAACTGATTATGTGAGATATTTTGTTTTTCAAAATAAAGTAAGCTGTATTAAAGTTTGTGCGGCACTCTCACAAAAGGAGTGTATATGCATTCAAAAATATTTTGGTAAACTGGGCAACTAATTTTAGAGATGTTAAGATTCCCATCTCTTCAGTTATAGATAGCTGATAGAATGTCTTTTGAAAGTTTTTAACATTAGGATCATAGTCATTTTATAACCTATAAGTGTAGATTTTGATTTGAGTCAATCAGAAATGCAAGATTGCTTTGTTTGTTAATAAGTGCAAAACTATTTGAAATAATATAAGAGGTAATATTCATATATTCATAATTAATTTCTGCGGTCGAGTGTGGAATTTTACCTTTTTCTCTTCTCTTGTGCTTGTATTTCAATGCTACTAGCTATCTAAAAAATGATTGACAAAGATGAATTCAGTATTTCCTTTTTTAAAGTAACACTTCTTTTTCTTTCCAAAATGCATGACAATTACAACTATTTATAAGTAATATTAGCATCCCATAAGGAGACTGCCTGAGCATAATATCATTCATTATTTACAAAGCCTGCGGAGATGGAAGTAGGAATTTATTCAAATTCATCTTGACAGATATAAAAAATCTGAATCTTGAAGATATGCATGATCTTCTCTGTGAAAAAGCGGGATAATTGTCAAAGATAAATTTATTTGAAATAGGCTTGAAGCAGCCTAGATGTGTTTTTTAAAAGATCTTTGCATCTTATGAATTTATAAAGCCGTGATATTAAGAAGCTTAGTCAGGCAAGTTGAAAAGAGAACTTATGCAAACAATTAGAAAAAGGCAGATGTCATGAATACAGAAAATACTTGAGCTGAATGGTACCCATATGGTGAATAAGTAGAAAGAGAGACTGGTAAACAAAAGTCGACTCACTTCAAACTTTGACCTGATCAATGGATGGCCAAAGGCAAAAAGATTGACCTCCTGAGAACATTAGAAATGCAGGAGGATTTGAGGTTCATGAAAGGTAATGCCTGCAGCACCTAGATGATGATGATGATGATCTACCCTGCAAAAGAGAAATTTTGAAATTTAGATTAAAAAATTTAGAGAACATAATATTTTCCCAGATAAGTTGCTATAAACTCTCTCTCATAATGACAGAATGTTACAAATACTGTAATATCCAGATAGCAACATGAATGTTCTCCATTATTATACAATTTTAATCTTATCCTTTTTTTTTTTAAATATAATTTCAGTGGCCCTTTGTCCGATTTGCTGGTGTTCAAGAACCAGCATCCATGGTTTTCTCTCTCCTAAATGCATTGTGCCATTTGTCAATCGTACTCTACAGATCAAAAGTGCCATCATCTACACCACTCTACTATGTGTGGCATGGTATGGCCTTGGTATGTGAGAAACTTAATTTTTTTGAAAGCTAAAATAAGACTTTCAAAGCTGCTTTTTAAAAAATAATATACATAAGCCAATACCTCTATATTGCCTCAGGGTTACATTTTATGAGGTAGGGTATAAAAATGATAAATTAATGTAGTAATAAATTATTAGCATAAAAACTATCTATAGTATATATTTCACTTTGTACTAGTGTAGCAGTCCTGTAAAAGCAGTAGTTTTATAATCACACCTTATTAAATGATTATGTAAATTACTATAATCTACAGGATTAAAAATTACACATTCTTTTGGCAGTCATGAGTCCCTTTATATGTAAAAAAAACAATGACGACTTTCAACACCACAATAAAAAATTTCTGTTTTAATCTAGGCAAATACAGGACAACTTGAGTCACATTTTGAAACTAGTACACATTTAGTATTGGTAACAATGAATCTCAAACTCCTTTTTATGATTTTTTTAAAGATGTGAACTATGCTATATATGCTTGCCAATTTAGGATTTGCTTTAGAACAGATTTCTAAAGTATTTCCTTGATAATTGCTAACTACATTTTTTTTTCCTCTATAACATATTTTCACATCGGTGTGCTCTTTCAAGCAGTTTCATCACATAAATATATCCACATATTCTAATCTTGTAATAAAAGACCTTTTCGGTGAATATTCATAATTCTGCACTTTCTGCCTAGGTAGGAGTAATAACCTGGCTCTGTGCAGCAATATTTCACACTAGAGAGACTCCTCTCACTGAAGTAAGAGTTTTTCTGTTCTTTTTTTTTTGAGACTGTAACATGCTGTGATTTTGTTGGCATAAAATTCTGAAAAATATATTTACATTTTATGTAATTAGCATTATCAATCCCTTAACATGAAAAGATTTAAATACTCGTAGGCTTTTTAAGCTGGTTTCCCTATTGATTTTTTTTAAGCATTAGTTTGTTAAGTTTGCATATAGATTTCATTCATACATGTATTTCACCATGCAAATTTATATTGATTGTTTGCCCCTTTAATTAATAAAGCATATTTTGTTGTAATTATTACTATTATGTTGTTATTAGCATGAAACTAAGAAGCTCTGAAGAAAATTGTGCCTTGTTGCTTCATGATGAAGGACATAATTTTTTAAAAATAAAAATCAAGAAAGTATCAATTTTTTTTTTATTAAAAGAATAACATAATGATGTTATAATGCTTTGCTATAAATTGTGAGGTCTATTGAAATTAATATAATCTGACTCAAAACTGTCAGTTACAATTTGTAGACCAAGTTTTGGTTGTGATGGCTAAGACAAAATTTGCTATTTTAGGCAAAATACAATAAAATACAACTGTGAATAAAATATCCAGATATCACTGAAATAAGTAGAGAAGATGGAACATTGCTTTAGAATGGTTGATTGTTAAGCATATTTTTAATCCAGTGATTAAACTTGTAAAAGACAAATTCACAACTGGTCACAGTCTCATAAATGTGTAATGACTGTAATTGTTGTAATAATTATCATTATCTTGTTATGAGAATAAAACTTTTCCAAGTGTGAAAAAAAAGTGATATCATAGATATAAAATTTCAATCTTATTTAAGATATGCTTAAGGCATATATAACTTTTTTGCCCTTTCAATCATTTTGTATTGTTAAATCTACAGAAATTAATCAGATAATTTGATCGTTGTTTTGACCTGGGTCCAATAATATTATGATGACCAAACTGTGATGCAATTGTTTATCCAAAACAACACTTAATTTTTTTTCCACAGAAACTAGATTACTTCAGTGCTTTTGCCCTGGTCCTTTATAATATTTTCACATTAACATGCAGGTATTCTTTGAAAGTTTTGTTGTGAACTGTTTAAAATTCAAAACATTTTTAAAAAATTAAATTTGTGTAAGAAATAAAAATACCTTTATTCTGTAATCATAAAAACATTCATCTCAAAACTAACAGATAGGATGTTGCATAGTTATATTGTCTTTTAAGAAAGAGAGTATATTGAATTAATTCTTTACTTCTACAAAAAAGTTAAAATGTCAACATCTTTGTTCAGAATTTTCAAAATTAAAAAATCTCTATCTATTTATATATGGCTTGTAAAGTACATGTTGCAGTCAAAGTTCTGTAATATTTTAATGAATCAGAATGAGGGAAAAGTTAGTAGATCACTTACATTAAACTAATGAAGATCTTGCTAATACTGTAGAAATACGAGTAGAAGAAGGTAGAATTAGAAACAGAAAGTGAAACTTTACAAACAATTTGAATAGATTGAGGGTTGGTTAAAAATCAAGACAGTGAACTAGATTTTGAAATCATGGAAACATAGAAATGAATGATGAAAGGCAAAAATGTGTGGGAATATCTGCTCTAGGTTTGACAAATGAAGATAAGAAGTTTCTTTTCTAAGTACTGTGTTAGGAAATAATAGTATCAAACTGGTTGAAAGGGGGAGGAATCAATATGCCATGATTAAGAGATCAATTGTATTTTAAACAAATTGAGTCCCATGAATAAAAAGCGCATTTAGTTGAAAATATTATTTTATAAGGTCTCTTTGATTTTGACTTAAAGCACGGATTGGGAGGTACCTTTATACTGAAACATAAGGTCAGGAGAAGAGATTAGCTTCATCCATAAAAGAGCTATTTCAAAAAGATATTTAGAGCAAAAGTCACAAGTAATCATTCTAAACTATTATTTTTTTGTTTTGTACAAATTTAAAAATATACATCGGCAGTAAATAGAAATGGTTTGTGCTATGAATTACTTTTTTGTGTATTTTCTAGTGCTGCACTCTTTTTTATTTAATATCATATCACTTATTTTGTTTATGCTTTGATAAATCTTTATTTTGTTCGTCTTTTGAAGCTTGGAATTGTAACACATTTATATCCATACCAAGGAAAATTTAAAGAGTTAGTGATATCAATTTTTTTTGGTGACTACTAAAAATATGCAAAATATAAACTTCAAATTTTTTTTACTTTTTTTATTTGCAGAGTCATTGGCACAGATTTCAAATTTCCCATTGCCCTTGCTGCTTTATGGTTGATTATTTGTTACTGTTATCACATCTATTATTTATCATTTGTACTTTTTGATTATGGCTACAACATGATGATGAATGTTTCTGCTGGTGAGTTATTATACCTGATTTTTGTTTGCTATAATTTAATTGAAATTTACATGTAGCAAGGACCAATATTGCCCTCTATGCTTAAGTAAGGAGGAAATACATAGTTCTGTTTGCGCTTAGTAAATCATATCTCCCTTCCAAAAAAGGCAGATCCAATGAAAGTGTGTAAAAAAGATAATGGTCATTCTTGCATTCATGTTTGTTTTACTTTTTGCAGAGTTTCAGATTTACTTTAATTCAGAATAATCTTGTTAAGTATGTCCCTTTGTATTAACAATGACAACTTCTTTAGTTTCTGATAATTCTAATATTGATAAATCGAATGTGATTATAAAGACAAGATTGTGTCCACCAGTCATTGTACAAAATTGTGTATCATTCAAAATAAATTTTTTGTGAGACTTAAGGTTAAGGATAGAAAAAATCCCCAAATTTACCATGAAAAAAGGAGATTTCATATTTTTTACCATTCTTGTAAAGCAAGATTGTTATATGTTTTTATCAATATTAACAAAACAACATGTTATAAAACAATCTGCAAACAAGGGTGTTACTCATTCTAAACAACTGATTGTTGTTTTAAATTATGCAAAAGGAAAGGGAATATAATGTGTAAATAAATCTTATTTCTTTTCTATATTTATAAATGAACTAAAAGTCAAGATTTGTCTGTGATTTGAGCCAGCTTCTCCCAGTGTTCTTGTAAATTTTCTGTGAACTCTGTGAATTCTTCCTTCAAGCTCTAGAACTTACTAACAATTATGTATTCTATAATGCTTTTGGAAAATGTATACTTTGTCAGATATTATCGGACAGTCATAGGAGTTAGAGAGTAATACATATATCGCCAGATTTGTACTGCTAGCTCAGCGAGTTACATTGTTGGCAAATAAAACTGCTAGGCACCTGCCCACCAGGCGGTCTAATCTTGGGCCACAGCCCATGCAGTACTTGGTTTATTATCTCTGGCAATAGTGCTTTTCTATTTTCAGGTTTTATCAATGCATTAGGTTGGATTGGATGGTGCTTTTATTATCGACGTTCCAAACCATATGTGTGGAAGTGTGTCTGTGTCCTCATAGGTCTCTTAGCTCTGCTGTCTCTGGAGCTTGGTGACTTTCCTCCCTTGTGGTGGATTTTAGATGCACATGCGCTGTGGCATGCTGGGACAGTTCCCATGACATTGTTGTGGTACAGGTGAGATTTTGTTTGAAACAATGGCAAACTTCTTTTGTCAGTCAAAATATTAGCAATATACATTAAAAAAAAACAACAGATTTTTTTTCTTTTGCGCAGAAAGATTTGTTTTAACTTCTATTTTATGTTATCATATACAAAAGAAGCTTACATCCATCTTGCTTTTGGTTGGGAGGATAAAATTCAAAATGGAACTATAAAGTGCAAACAAAAAATCAGCAATTTGTTAACCAATTTTTAGAGATCAGGACACGGCGTAGCATTTCGTCTTAAAAGTTACATTTTAGTTCATGCGGCCGAGCCAAGCCGCCCCTAAACTCCCTGTAAACTTAGGCGACTGAGGCTTTGTTATAATGCACCGGCCGCACCTGGGGTCATCAATCAGAGCCGGTACCAGGCAGGTACCTGAACGGAGATAATAGCAGTGTGCACACGCTAGCGCAATGGCCCGCCGCAAATTTGTAACAAAATCGAAAATTCTCCTTCTTCATATCACAATATCTTCAAAACTACTCATAGTATCAACATCGTTGTTTTTGGAATTATTTTCTTTACATCTTGTCTAAAACCCGATCGTAGGTTGGAAATCCTATCATAATATCTGTGAGTCTGATAAACGCATTTCTGAAGTCTTTATATCGTGAAATATTTTTACCTTTAATTCCGACTAGTTCGATTTAAATGTTAATTATTAAAAAACGGAACGAGCAATTTTCTTTTTAATATATGCTTTCAAATCTATGAAAACCATAAATTTGAGTGATGTAAGTTTTTTTACGTTAGATGTGTTAATAAAGTTACAAGTTTCGTTTATTTTCCTCCTATTCCATTCTGATATACTGTATTCATTATATTGTAGACATAGAGTTAGATAGTGTTATCCCTCCTTACTGTCACATTTTACTAGGAATCTTTTTAAAACAATATAAATTGTTAGAAGACGCAGCACGCAATTTAGACATACTAATAGCAACAAAAAGACACAAGTTCCTGACGCCTTTGGGGCAGACTTTGAGCAGACCTCTTAGAAACAATCGTCAAACAAACATGAACTCTCACAAGCAATTCATTCCTCATTGACCAAGCATGCACCATCCAGATATTATTTAACGACCTTAACAATGCTTCCTCTTCTGTATTGTTCCCAATGCCTATCTCACACAAAACCAGCTTTTTAACAGTCATACAAGCAGCAATACATGTCAATTTACAGAAAAATGTTTCCTCACAAAATTATTCCAAAACAACATTTACTTGAGAAACACTGCATTGGACACATTAAAAAATACATGTTCGGACTGGGCCTCCTCGGGAGCAGGGAACAGAAAACAGCCACCAAATGATCGCACACATAGAAAAACATCGAGCACATGGCTTTACAAATCATCTTAAGAAACTATACCCCATATTAACAGCACACCTTCTACAAATTGCACCTGCTCTCCGAGGATAGGACAATAACAGTGATATAATTAATATTTATTAAACTATGATAATTATTTGTATATTGTAATT
>BLXT01007159.1:1974993-1990096 GCA_019648995.1 Plakobranchus ocellatus | reverse complement strand
TTAATATTAGTAGATATAGTCCACAAAAAATTGGGGGAATACTTTTGTCTTGGAGTTTGTCAAACTCATCACAACTTTTCATTTCCTCACTACACTTAAATTTATAATTAAACCCTTGCCTAAATTGCTTCATAAGAAACTCAGCAATATATCTGCTTATGTTTGAAAATTCTCTTTTTGTCATATTTAGTTTATATTGACCCTTCAGACTAAAAAAAATGTAGAATGCCGCTCAGAAAATTATATATCTAGCCAATGACACTGCCAGTTTTTTTCCTCCTGATTGAAGAAAAGGATATACTTTTTATTATTCATAGGATATAATTTTTATTATTCAAATGAAATGATCTATGCTCTAAACCTGCAGGTGATATTAAAGCTTCTAAAACCAGTCTAAACCAGACACAATATTTTGCACTTTAAAATGATTTATATATCTTATGATTCCTCTCTGTGGTCTTTGGAATAATAAAAAGAGCATTTAGAAATTGTTCATTCTGTGAGCATTTGAACTTTTTTGTTGATGCATTTTAAAGAGGCAAAAATTGACCTTAAATGCCCTTTTCTCCAACTACTATGCGTAATGAAACTCAATGGGACTAATCTAAAGATAAATACACAATAATGTAACTTATTTAGCATATTATTACAAAAACCTTTTCATACAGATCTAAAAGTATAGTCACTATGACATCACATGATGGTAAAACATATCTGTGAAATTTATTCTTCAACAAAATAATAAACAGCGATGTATTTATATTGACCTTTTATTTATCAAAAAATTCAAAATGTCATCTTTATAAAAGTGGACTTTAAAAAAGGTGTTATCACAACAATAATGACCTTACAATTTTATTTAGATAAGTGGTGCCAGGTTAAATGGATTCACTTTAATTAAACTGTTTCATGTCACCCATGCCTGTTTTCAGTATGACACTTGGAATCAACCAAAGCAAGTGAAAATGCACAAGACCACACAATATGATTTTATTCCACAAGTATTGTTGGAACTATCAGTATGGATATCAAGAAATTGTTTGGTTTCTACATTTACTTAATACTAACAATTATCTTCAAATGAGCCACTCAACAATTCATCCATGCATATTGAATATTCTTCTGTATCTCATTAATGTTTTACTTAAAAACCATCATAATTATATTACACAGCAACAAGATTGGTAATTTAGACACAAACTGTACACATTATGATAAACAATATTTTTATTTTCAAGATTGAGAAAGCATCATTTTCTATTCGAGTAAAAAGACCATTTTGCTCAAGAACAGAAAGCATATTACAATCTCCCCTCAGTCACAGGGTATCATGAAAAAATATCACACTTACATTGTTTGGACAAAATAAGAGCTTGAGTAAATCTTACTGATATTGTTTCTTAAATTTTTTTTCTTTTTGCCTTTCTTTAAAGAGACAAAAATACATTACATTTACTGTAATAAGCAGCATACCCTTATTTGGATGAAAAACCTTTTGACATTTATTAACATGAGAGCGAAAGAGAAAAATTTGTCATCTCAAAATGTCACAGTCTTTACAAATTGCCAATAAAAAAAAGGAGCGTTTCTCAATAAATTTCCACATTAAGTGGGTTGAATGTAAAATATATCTTTGCAAGCACTGTGCAAACAAATAATTGAACCTTGGATTTTTTTTTCATTTACAGTTCATTTATCTTCATTGTTTTGTTTTTTTTCTTTATTCCTATCTTACTATTTGTAGTTTTTTTCAAAGTATAGTACTCTGAGACAATTTCTTATGCCAAAAAAAAGAAAAAAAAAATACTTTTTGCTCTTCTCAGGAAAGGTTTTTCTGTTTAACAGTTCAAGTTTTCTGTATTTTAATTGCTCATTACCACACAAATCCCAATCGATTTTTGCTCGGGTTCTTGCCATTTACTTGCAGCTTGGTGTCATCTGTTGAATCCCTCTGATAATGTGGCATCTGTACACCAGACTTATCTGACACCATATAGCTGGGTCTTATTCCTCCCTTGCCTGGGAAAGTGGGACCCAGTCCTCCACCTGCACCTTCTTTAGCAGCTTTCTCTAGAGGGTACACATTGCGGCCTCCTTCTTTACAGTGGTCAATAACCTTAAAAAATGTTTTAAATCATTAGAAAACTCTTATATGATTGCCAAAGATAATACACTAATCAACTGTCTAGAATACATAAAACTAGCCCTACCCCACAACCTTCCAAAAAAAAATAAAAAAAACAAAGGACAAACAAACAAATAAATATATTATCAATAAATCATTATTCAAGTGAAAAAGCAGTTTTCAAAGATTTGCTAGCCTTATCTTATTATGTAAATGCACTATTCTGCCATTGTGTGCAAAATAGTAATGAGCCTGAGGTTTATCAACTTACATTTAAAGCAAACTTATCATTTTTTATTATTCTTAAATCATACTTAAAATATGTTTTTAAGTTTTGAACTATATCAATTCATCTGCTTCAACCAGCAGGCTTTCAAATCAAGAATGTTAAACTCATGAAGTTGTTTCTTGGAATTCTGTATTTGTATTTTTCCTTATTTTAAATAACTTTGGTAGAGACACTTTGTAAGTATTATTTTTACTTGCAACAAAAATAAAGTAATTCCTTCCACAAAGTGTATACAAAGTCAATTTTTCAAATAGAAAACTAATAAATAAAGTGCAATTTATCTCTAATGATTCATTTGATTGATTTAAAATATATACATTAAAAGAAGGGGGAGGGGCGTCCTTAATTTTTTTGGCTACACCCACTTTGATTCAATGGTAAGAACAAAAGAAAATGTATTTTGAAATAATATTGATGTTCTGTTGAAATATCGATATATTTCTGAAGGAACTTCAATTGTGTGTTTTTTTCACGACAATATAAATCACCTCCAAGATTTATGTACCTATTTTCTTGAAATTTGGCAAAGATGTTGCCATAGCTATTGTCTATAAGAGAATAGAGACTTTTATCTATACTATGTTCAAATTTTAAAAGTTCTATACAGAAATAGAAAATATATAATGCTATAGAAAAAAATATTCAAGGTACTTCGATACCGGTATTGCATTGGAGAATATGTCAGGGGGAAAAGTTTCAAACGATTTGAAATTTAACTGTTGGAGGACATAGATTTTGAAAATCATACTGTTATCATGGCAACCATAGTTGAAAAATTTTTTTCACCCATAAGGCAATATGAGCACAACAAATTCAATGGTAATTATTAAAAAGGCCGATCTCAAATGACATAAAAAAAAGAAAACAAATTACCTTTCTAGCATACTCCTGAAACTGGGCCTCCTCCTTTTCAATGAGTTCCACATTAGCTTTGTCCAATGCAAGTTGGGCCCTCTTGGCCTCTTCCTCTTTGTTAACTCGTTCATTCTAGAATGAAATAAGAGATATAATTATATAGGTTGCTGTTATGATGTTGAATTGCGGCGCATCCAAATACAATACATAAACCATTTTCATTTCCCCTACACAACCAAAAGGAAATAAAAATATTACCGAGCTGCACAGAGTTTTAAAAGAGAATCAATATAATGTGGTTCAGAAGAGGAAATAAGATAATTGGAACCTGATACTACTAAAAGATTGTACATATTCTTACATATTGATCAATGTGGAAGTTTTTAAGCTGATCAGCCTCTTGTCTTCGGCAAACAGTCTTCTCAACTTCATTTTGTCGGAAGAGTTGGTCAGCGGCACGTCTCATCTCCAGCATTTCCAGCTCTTCCCGTTTCTCTTTCTTGAGCTTATCCTCTCGCTCTTTCAGCTGAGGAACCACATAAAACCTGAATTATACATTGAACTTTTTTAAATTTTGGAATCAACTAGGAATACAACAATATTTGCATTAAACATGACTATATGCAAGACCATCCACTATGCACATTTATAACCATTTCCATATTGCTTTAAAATTGGAAAATATAGTAATCATATTTACCTTTGCAAATGATATTGAAATCAATGACAATTAGGATATGCTGTCAATCTTCAACCCTTATGTGGCCAAAGCCTTAGATATTAATAATATACATTTAATCAAGATAAAGGCATGCTACAGTGCACACTGTATTTTGTAGGTTAGACCTCAGTTTGAGGGAATTCCCCCAAAATTTGGAAAAGTATTCTACCTGTCTGTTTCTGTGCTGGGCTTGTTCTTTGATGTCCTTGAGCAGTTTTTCCTCCTTGCTCTTTTCCTCCTCTATCCTCTTCTTCTCTGTCTCCTCAGTTGCTCTTCTTATCCTGTCTTCTTCATCACTGATCTTTTGTTTCATCTGAGCTGCCAACTTTTCTCTAATTTTTTCCAGCTGACGCTGTTTTTCACTTAAAATGGTGAGGACAAATTACAAATGAAAGCCAATAAATATAAGATTTTCACAGGCCTTATTTTCCTAATTTCGATTTCTTTTGAGGAGTTTTTATTAGACTTAAAAGTACTGCTATACAACTGCAAGTGCAACAATCCAGATAAAGTAAAAATATGCTTAGACATACACAAAATAAATCATTCACCAGAAGTCAAGAAAATTTAACATGTTTAACACTCAAGTTGTCTCATTATGTTGGCAGTATTATGAGCAACGCCTTCAAGGTTCCTGTTTATAAATCTTTCCTTTAATCTCTCTCCAACTGAACTTGAATATGATGCCTTAGTTAACAATTTATCAGATCTAATCATCAACCAAAAAATCCACAGAAAATTTTAACTAAAGCACTATGAGACCAAGAAACAGCACATTATATCCATACTCAATTTTAACGTCATTTTTGACATAGTGCCAAAAAGTTCTATTGATTACTTTAAAAAATACACGTATCTAACAGAGTTGATTCATTTCCCTCTCAAGTCTTACCCCTATCAAACATTCTTTTCATTATCTTTTTAAGAAAAATTTATTTAAGAACGTAAACATGGCAGCCATATAAAGTTCTTACTTGTGAATGTCTTGTTCTTTCTGAGCCCTGAGCTTCATCATCTTTCTCTTTGCTGCTGCAAAAACTCTGCATTCCTCATCTTCCTCCTGAATTAGTGTTAAATTTAAAAAAAAAAATCACATATAAACCTATATGTATGCCTTGCATAAACAAAACCATTCATGATAATTCATAAAATTCTTTTATGACGACATAAAAAAAAAAAATCTTGATTAGCAAATACAGGCCTTCAGCGCAAGATTAAAATTCAATGAAAAATGGAAAAAAAATAAAATCAAAGAGGATGTACTATAATGCTATAAAAGAAAGTATTGAAAACAGAAGAATAATAACACAAAAAAATCACAAACATGAATATAGAAACTGAGTTTTTAATTGCATAAATTATGTGCTTGTAACTTATGATCTCTCTCTCTCTCTCTTGCTCTCTCTCTCAAATGTAAAGCAACTTTTCATAGTAATACATAAAAAAAAAAAATGCAGTTCTTACTTCATCTTGCCTCTGTTGCAAAATTTTCATCTTCTCAACATCATGGATCTGCTGCATATTCTCCTTCATCAATGTTTTCCTCTCGTCCTTTCTGATGCTCTCCAATCTTTCTTTCTCAATCTGGAACTGTACCGCCAGTTTTTTAAGCTCTTCCCCTTCTTGGTAGTCTTCTTGTTTAGTTTTATCGTGAATTTTCAGATGTTCATCAATTCTGAAGAGAAAAGAGACAAAAAATAGCTAGACTTAAAGGGATGATAACAATTTAAAAGAAACATAGAGGTAAGTTCAAATTTACTTATTCACATTTGTTTTCAAGAAAAAAATGGCTCAGTTGAATGGCAAGGATGTAGAGAAAAACATATTATCTTTCAATTTCTTCTTTATAAAAAATTTTCTTCTCCTTTTTATTTTTCTCAAAATTTGAAAGTTAGCATGTTTTTGCAGCAAGTGCAGAAAAAAAACATTTCTAATGAAAATTTCATAAGACAATACTATAGATTGGTAAAACTAAATGGTATTGAACATAGTCTTAGTATAATATGTCTTTACATTTCTTCCGAAAAGTTTTATTTTAAACCTCTTAAATTAGATGATATTTTGCAAAACATTAATATGTCATTATTCAGAGACAGGAAAATAAAATACAAATTTGTAAAGCATTCCCAGATTTGCATCCATGGGACAAAGCAGTGATAATTAACTAAAAAACCACGCTCTTATTTGTAACTCTTTCATTGTAAAGTTATAATACAATAATTTTTTAAAAAAGGTTGTATAAAAATTTTTACAATTAAAGGTTTAACTTTTAACTGTTATATCACTTTTGTTGAGGTTTTTAAACCCTCATGTCTCAAAGTTTTTTGGTCATCGAGGGAGATACATAAATGGTTACAGACAAATATTAGAAGTCTGAACATATGTTTGTTGACGTAACATGTGGAAGGCCAATTTTTCTTCCAAATGGAAAAGTCAAGAAATGCTGATTTGACTTTGATTTCTTATTGAAACACAGGATAAGCCTCATGCAAAGTATAGAGAGTCAAATGATGTGCACAACACACAGTATTAAAATCTTTACATATGAAATAAGTCTACATTTTAAATTATTTTGAGCCCCATAAGGGGAGTTTTATGCAAAGCACACTCTAAAGCTAGACTTGTAGAAATAGCACTGAGAGATCTTGTTGGCACATTTCAGTAAGAATGGCATCAGGAATTTTTGAAATAAATGAATGCAAAAGTTTTTTTAACAAATATCAAATCTTGAAAAGTCAGATTCTTTTTTGAAACTATTGATGTTTTATCAAACTTTTATGACTCACTGAGCAGTCTGGAACTCTGCAGTCTTTTTAGCTGCTTCAATGCGTAACCTGGCCTTTTGCTGGTCAGCCTGAATGCTCCTGTCCAGCATTTCCTGGTCAATCTTCATGTACTCCTTGTCCTGGTCTCCAATAGCCTGCTCCTTAAGCCGCTTAAGTTCAACTTGAGCTTCACGCTCTTTCAAAACTTCGGTAAGGGTCAGTGCACTCTGTTGTAAAAAGATAAAAATATGGTTATTTATAAACAGACATCACTTAGAAATGAATGACAAAAATTTAATTCAAGAGAGAAAGAAAAAGGGTGGGGTTGGTGATTTACATTTTTTAATAATCCATGAATAAAAACATGCAACTGTTCATGAAACATTCTCAATCTTTCTTTTTTAGATCGAGTGAAATACATGTGGTTTCCTTGAAAATCATTTGAGGTACAAAGCAAAGCATCCTTTCAAATTGTCTTTTGTATGATGCAAAATTTGTTGATATAATTTATATGCATGTTAAATAGATGTCATAAAAGTTGACAAAGTCACATAGTTTGTATGACAATTACCAATTTTTATCTTTGCTAAGATCCTTATCAAGGAACACCTGAAGGAAGTCTAATTACGTATCTCATAAATAAGTAGCCTCTAGTTTATTTTCATGTCCATAAGTCAGTTACTGATATTACTGTTGTATAATAGTTTTTGAAGATTATTCTATTCCTCTGGATGAAACATTTTATTGAATCAGTACTGAATAAAAAAAAAATGATTGAGGCTCTTTCTTCAAAAAAAAGTAAAGATTACTTCTGGCATACAGTTGCTTACATCTTGTTTCCCCTCACTCTGAATAAAATGAAAATGCACAGATAAATGAAAAATGCATACATGGAAGGCCTTGACTCGGTCTGTCTGATAATATTGTTGAGTTTTGGCCTTTTCAATAGCCTCTTTCCTTTGCTGGGCTTGGAATTTAGCCTCCTCTAAATCAATAACTTTGCGCTCCTCTTCTTCTTTTTCTTCTCTTATTCTGCGTGCCTCCAATTTCCTTTGCCTCTGGCCCTGTAAAAATAAGAGACAAAATATTTACCACGGGCTAAATTCAGATACATATCAGAAAAAGGCACATGAATCTATGAAAAATAATCAATTATATCAATGCATAAATATTTGATAAAAAAATAAATTCTATGATAAAAACACTCACATATACCAAAATACTAAATATATATAAGCAGTCTATAGGGTAACAATAGAAAAGAAACCTGTCATAAAAATGAAATAGAATTAATTTGGCCCAAAATCTTCTACATGATTGCAAAAATTCATTTTGACTTATAAAGCTTTGAGATAAACAAATATATGCAGATAAGTAATTTTAAAAAGCTGCATAATTCAATATGTAAGCTATAATTTCATTCTGGAACGAACAGATGCTAATTATGCATTTAATGTCTCTTTTCTCTTTTAAAATCTAAATTTATGAAATTCTTTTAAAAAAAGATGAAAGACATTGAAATTTTAATTTATCAGCTCTTTGAGGTTTTTTTTTTTTTTTTTGACTATAGTCATAAGAGAATAATTTTAATATTCAACCTTTTGAGACACAGCCTCATGTCCTTACTAATTATGCAATGAGTGTCTGACTTATGGCAATACACAACAACTAGACTTACAGCAATAGTATTTCCCCAATTCTTTATGATTTCTTTTGACTTTCTCTTCTGTTCCTCTCTTTCTTCACGTATTTTGCGCACCATTTCATCTTGGATCTTTTTTCTGTTAAGTTCACACTCAATTCTTTGCCAATCTTGCTTTGACAACACAGTGACTTGGCGCAAATCTGTTCCATCAGGCAACATCATTCCTCCTTTACTTTGATTTGGATCAAAGGTCAATGGCTTTCCATCTATGATTTAAAAAGAAAAAAAAAACAGCAGCAGAGATGTTTAAGAAGAAGGATTTATTTTGGTTTTATATCTATATATATTTTGTATATCAGAGCATTTGAACTGCACACACATGACAAGGCCAGGTTGAAATATTCTGTTTTTCTTTCTAGCACATAACAGACTACCCACAACAGACTGTATGCTGTGACCATCAGCCAAGGTTATATTTTACAATTTCCTAATGTTATCAGTCAGTCATGTGAATATTGTATCCAAGGAACCCTCTATGAGGTTATCATTGTTAGCTCTCCTAATCTTTGGTCATGAAGGTATGGGTATGTAATGGCTAAGAGAATGTGGATGCAACTTTTTCTGGAGACAAGTTTGCACATAAAAGGCTAAAATGTCTGCATCAAGTTTCTGTCAATGAGATAAAGCCAGAATCTTCATTACTGTTAGAAAGTAAAAGTACTTCTCACAGAACATCTTCAAGCCCGCATGTATGCATTAAAACTGACAAAAAATGTCATGAAGACAAGCTTTCTAAGCTGAAATTTTTAAATTCAATACTTTTTTGGGGGAATTACTAGTTTATCAAGATAAAGATATGAATGTTTTAGATGAGGTCTGAGTTATAATCATTTGTGTATTTAACATTAATAGTACATAAGCACTATCATTGTTTTACATTGGTTGAGCATTGTAAAAGAAAGGGGGGCCTGGGAGATCTAGATGGTTGACAAAAGGCCCCGAGTCTCTGTATATTATGCAACCATGAAAGAAAAAAATGAGGAAAAAACTACATTTAATGGTTTGTATTCTTTATTTCGCCAATGACTGTTGAAAAACAAAATCACTCTTCCCAATTGATTTCGATTTATATTAAAAATGCTTGCTTACTTAAAAGTTTTGACTCAGCAAATGTGCCAATTGGTAATTTTTCAGCTGCACAAGTATCTTCTTGAGGAAATTTCGTGCACAGAATAACAATCTGAAGTAGGGTGCGAAATAGCCTACAATGAATTTCACTTTTCATTGGCTATAATCTAGTAGTATATTTTCATCACACTCCAAGCATTCTCTTCATTGAGAGTGAGTGAGTTATATGATAAAGTAGTGTGCAAATATATAAAGATCTAGATTTATTTAAGATCCAGATAAAGTAAGATTTTCGGGAAGTGTAATGGAAATAAAACGACAACAGATGGTGTCGTCGGCGACTAGACCTGTAGAAAACAGCTATGACTCCACATTGAATTACGATCTAAGCCTGGACTTACCTCGGGGCTGACCCTTACGTCTGCCATGCATAACAGTTGCCATTTTAAACTCAAATTATTTATCAAGAAGGAAAATAATACAAACGGCAATCTTTCTTGAGCAATATGATGTTCTTACACCATTGTTGCCACTCGACTCATGTCCTCCTAAAGAGCTCCATCGGTAACCAAGCAAACATTCACAATTAAATACGTCACATCCGTTATAGAACTCTCCAGTTAAAAAAAAAAAAAAAAACTAATGTAGAAATTTGGATGTACACAACAGAGTAATGTACACACATACTCATTCAACGCAGCATTAGCAGACAAGACAAAGCTGTTTAGGAGGCCTAGTCTAGCCAACGATATTGGTCACTTACTTCCGTGATTTTAAAAAAACAAAATAAAGCCACAAGCGGATTCAATCTATGTTTGCAGATTTCAAAGCTCCTTGAAAGCTCGCTCAGGTTAAGCTTATATCTTTAAATAGTTCCTAATTTTAATTATAATGTACTTCGCACACCCACAGCTTCAATTTATTATTATTATTATTATTATTATTATTATTATTATTATTATTATTATTATTATCATCATTATTATTATTTAATTTTTATCTACCCATTACTAGCAGCATCATCAGCAGGGTACAACTTAAGAATGTGTGTGGGTCCCGTCAGTTTTTCATTATGATGATGAAGTAAAGGCCATTTTTTTAGTCAACTGTTGACAACTTTGCACCGACTTTGAATGTGTACATAAAAAAGTAAAATTTTTTATTTGCAACTGATGATAATTGTAGATGAATTTTTAAAGTTGCTAGCAGTTGACGAAAATTGCCTTTTTTTTTTAGTTATTCCAGAGCCACCTGGTGCTCATTGCTATCCCTACTCAACGAGGGATTTGGATCCAAATCACAACCCCCCTAAAAGTTGTTAAATGAGATTGTTGTAAAGCACGGAAACATGATTGTTCTTGGGAAATTGCAGCAGTGGCTTCTTGTTGTCCCCAAGATTTTACATAATTTTTCATTAATTTTAATCTTCATGATTCAATTAAAAAAAAAGTTTTATTCCAATAGATGAATTGGAAATGTTATCATTTGTGCGAAATTCAAGCAACTATTCTTGCATGTCTTATTGAGATCTAGAATCAATATCAAAGCCTTAAACCTTGATCTATTATTGGATATACATCTTTTCTGTTTAGCTCTTATAGATGCTGGATGCCCCAAAGTGTGGATAAGAGGAAAAAAAAATCTACATACTTAACGTTTTTTTTTATTTTAATTTTTGCATGGATATTATGTTATGATATAGTTGTACTTATATAATATATATATATACACATATTTATATATATATATATATATATATATATATATATATATATATATATATATATATATATATTGTAAAAAACAAAAAAATATATATATATATTTTACAATTTTATAATACCATTGTTTTCTTTTTTCGTTTAGTTGACTTCACCTAGAAAAATGGGGAAACTAAAACTGTTTGACATTGCTCTTGCGAGCCCAGGTGGTGTGTTTTATGCAGGCAATGCTGTAACAGGTCATGTCACTGTAGAGCTGTCAGAGGCAATGGAAATGAGAGGTAAGCACAGTGGAAGGGCTAGACACAATTTAAACGTTTTTTTTTTTTTTTTTATCCTAATAGACTTTCTTTAAGAATTTCCAAAAACAAAGGCAAATGGCCTTAACATCATCTTATATAAAACCTCTCTGGCAGTAATGATTTTCATTAAATTTTTATTAAAGAGTGAGTTACATGTATGATGTGTATATATATCATAATATAATCCAAAATATTAATTAAAAACTAAGAAAGATGTTTTGATATTTAACTTTTATATCTCACCCAGTTGTAATTTCTGATGTCTTTCTAAGCTCAGCAGCCTTTATGTGTCATTTTAAAGCATTGTAGATTATTTTAATTACGCTTGTCTGTCAAATTCTTGATATGATTATAATTCTTGCATTTTTTGGCCCTGGTCACACATGGCAAAACTGCATTCAGATCATCACTAGGGTCCCTGCAGTTTTCTAAGGGAATTAAAAGATTAAATTTTACAGGCTTATATTACACCTGTTAGTAGTTTTTCTGAATAGTTAATAGTATGTATACATGTAATACAGTATCAACATGTCAACATGCCTTATGTATAGTTCGTGAGTGGAAACAAGTGAGGATTGTGATGGCTGTGCTGTGTTTAAACCATAATGGGGCCATGATGGGCTTTCTTACTCATCATTCAGCCCAAATATTGATAACTGGTTTTTTTTTTATTATTGGTTTAAATTGTGCAACTTCTAATGGAATTGAATCTAGTATACATTGAGGCACAAATCAGTTTTATTAAAATATCTTAGGCATTGCATTGTGGCTTAGAGGAAAAGAGCTGAATTGAAAGACCTACAGGATAACTGCCTTTTGAACTTTAAGTTCACATTATAATTATTTCACCTGTTGACAAGAATGCCTTATAATTATTTATTTTATTATGGTATTCTACCACCCATGGCAAAAATTACAAACCCAGATATTACAGCTTTTAATGGAGTAAATGAACAAAAGCAACATAAAGAATTTTTCTTTACGTCCAGTAAGCTTTACATGAAACATGTGGGGGAAATAACATTAAGAAAATTATCACTCTTCTTTTAAAAACATTAAAGACCAATTTCATTCCTCTCTTACCTTAGCCTCTCATGCAAAGATTTATATTGATTTAATTTCTCTCTTACTTTGACCTCTCAAGGAAAGACTTCCACTAATTTCACTTATCTCTTTCCTTGGCCTCTCCAGGAAAGACTACTAAAAATAATATTTTCACTGGCATACTAATCTCTTTGACTTATTCTATATCTTATTCACTCACAATTTTATACCCTCAAAAAATTGATTTCTGCAGGCATTAAGCTGAGTTTTAAGGGCAAAGCAAAGGTACATTGGACTGAATCTGAAACAACAGGGTCAGGAAGCAACCAGCAAACAAGAACTGTCACTTATTCTGCTAAAGAAAAATACTTTAATCAAGATGTTCTGCTTCATGGCATTTGTAAGTTTATGTATTTTAATTCTGTTCTGTTGCATCAATTACGAATACAGTAGAAAATATATGTCAAGAGACCAATCCAAATGTCGCGTTTTAAACATGTTTAATTACTGAACAGCTGGAAGTTATTTATGTGAGTTTTTGCCAAGATATGGATTTTAAAGTTTTTGGAAAAAACATTTGAAAAAAAAGTAAAAACAACTTAACATTTAACTTTTCAAAGTTTGATATTGGATGTCTGATTTATTAGAGCTCTTTTCAAGATTATATTATAGTCGCCTGCCCAATACGTCGTGTGTCCAAAATAAGGCTAGACCCAAACAGACACCAGACCCGACAGTTTTTTTCCGGCTGCGCCGCCCACACGGTCAGAGAACACCACCTTTTTTTAAAATGGCGTGTAGCAGGAGGAGGAAGTTGCTGTTGTTATTGTGGTTAACAGCATCGATCTGGACGATTTTGGGTCCATCCCATACAAGAAAACAGGAAATGTTATGGCGAGTTCCATCATTTATATCCCCAACTTGTTAAAGATAATGAATGATTCATACAATCTTTTCACGTGAAACCAAGTTCTTTCAACGAACTACTAAACCTCTGCAGAGATTATTTCACAAAGCATTTCTTCATCCATTGTAGGCAATGCTGAGAAAAGCACTTAAACAACACATTGATTCATTGCAAAGTGCTACACACTAAGCAGGGGGAGATTATTTTCAGAGGAAAACCCATATAAATTGTGGAATGAACAAGCCCATTCCCAAACGGTCTGATCGGGGATGTCGGGTTTTGGTGTGGGTGGATCGCCGTTTTTTATTACCTGTGATTACTAATCAGCTGCTGCACATTTTTTTTGCACTGGAAGATGGTCTGGACTGACCGTCGGGTCTGGTGTCTGTTTGGGTCTACCCTAACACATTGCATTCTAATTTTCAAATAAGCTCACCTCCCAGAATGCCGTAATTGAACTTTTTTTTACATACAAGTTAGCTGTTGCACAGAACTAGGAAAATGAAATGGTTTTATTCTCCCCATATATATCATGATCTGAAAACTACCCAGTGCAAGAACAGCAGTCTAACCACCATTTTTATCTCTGTGGTGTAAGTATATCAAAGCTAGGCTTATTTATCAGTCTGCAAGCGAATTCAAAGTCTCCCACAGGCTAATTTACAAGACCTTGCTTGGGTTATATCTATGGATAATTTGCATGTCCATTTTGTTCTCTGTGTCACTGTTTAAATCCTTGCAAATTCTTATCTTTTAAGGGATTAAATTATGTTATTAAGAGCTTCCTTTCAATTCAAGAAAGCACTTAAAAAAAAAATGAAAAAAAAAAGTTTTTGTTTGCTTATGCATGGCTTAAGATAACAATTCAAGCAGCTGGCCACAGGTTAACTTGTCATGGGGAAGGATAAGGCTTTGATCAGAGTCAACCAGGATTGCTTTGGTCAGAGATGGTTTAATCAATCAAAGTACCCTTTTAAAGGCAAAATTCTGCACAATTTAAGGTGTAGTCTTTTAAGGGGGGGCGGGAGTGGCAACCTGCCAGGCAAATTTTTTCTTTATTTCTTTCTGTTACATTGCTGTTTATATTTGTCATAACTTTCTTTTTTCTCTTAGATATCTTTATGAAATAAACTTTGACACGCTCAGAAAAAAGAGGATTTTGAATACAAAGATTTTCAAATTGTTCAAAAATATGTGCCAAACAAACGATCAGAGCGATTTTTTCAATACAGTGTGAATATGTTTATTTTTTAATAAAAATAAATGGGAAAAGGTTTCAAAATTAGAAATTCCAAACAGCAATATTTAAAAAATTTTTTTTCTTAAAACATGTGTCAAGTATAAAAAAAAGCTCACTGACCTTTTATAAAGGAGGATCTCAAGATTATGTAAAGCAAATTTGAAGTTAATCTTTCTGCAACTTTTGGAGTTTTAGTCGTTCCATAGTCCAAAATCCAATATGGCCGCCGTTGCCATAGCAACCGCATGATTAAAAATGTTTTTGACGGCAGATTTCGCTTATCCATTACATATGGATCATTTGTATAAAGTTTCATTTGTCTACTACTAGTACTTTAGAAATTGGATCTGAGGTGTAGCCC
>BLXT01007159.1:1959386-1974461 GCA_019648995.1 Plakobranchus ocellatus | reverse complement strand
CCCCCCCCCCCCCCCCAAACATCATTCAAATATCTAGCCACAAAAATCTCAACAGATATCAATTTGAATAGATAAAAATCATTCATATTCCAGAGAGTCAATTTAGGATTTAAATTATACATCAGCAAGGCATCAGAGGACCAGGGGCTTGCACTGCATCATTGGAAATCTTATAGACAGCAGTTATGACACTACACTAGGCACAAGAATTTTCTTGGTTTGGGGTTTTGATTCATTTTGGGCTGCCAAAGTTGTTGTGGTGATAACTAATTGTTTGTGTGTTCAATCTTCAACTTCATTAATGCTTGATATTGTTTGTTAAGGAACCAGAACAAATTGATAACAATTCACTGAGGATGCCAGAGACTCTAAAATTTCAGTGCACTCAAAAAGATTTCAAAGTACAATATTCAAACTTGCATATCTTTTAACAGAACTGGGATAGAGATATCCTTTTTTTTTTTCTAAACAAGGGTTAATTATAATCAGTTTCATCATCGCCCAAAATGCAACTTGTGTCTGATTGACCCAGGTTGCATCACATTTTGCTTTGAAAAGCATTGTGTAATACTGTAAACATGTAAAATGTTTGTTAATTTCAGATTAATTTTTCATTTTCTTTCTTCATTTGTGCAAGGTCTTCAACTGTTCTGCTTTCTGCTTTTTCTAACACTAAAACCATTATTATAATATTAAAAACCCAACTTTTAAACAAGCTGTAAGATAAGTTTACATTTCCCCCCCCCCTAAATTTTCTGTTTTCAAGAACTGCAATGGAAAGGAAGTTCATGAAAATGTAAAGTTAGCAGTTCTTACTACAAATGAAGTAATTTGGTTTGTCTCGTCAGTCTGAATTTCCACTTAAAACAAGCACATAATATGTCACTGCAGAACCTCTCTTGACTTTGGGAGTGTCTCATATAGCATTTCAAAGTTAAAGCTCCTAATGACCTAGACCCTCTGATTGTCCAGATCTTCTTAGGTGCCCTATCTAAAACTAACATTGGCAATCATGTTCCCCCATTTAAACCTGTTCTCATTTACTTTATAGATATTGTTGCTACCATTTTCTATTTCTCATGACTGAAGACTTTGGTTAATTCTCTGTCTACCTCTGTTGCATTTGCCTTTAATCTCTCCTGTGATGGCTAAGTGTTCTAAATCTTTGTGTCCGCAAATATATCTCAAAAATTTTAGTTTTTCTGTCTTATGGTTTTAGTTGATGATCCCTCATCATCAGCCTCCATCAGTTCTGATTCATTAGACTTTTTTCCGCCCATGATATCCACACCATTTTCTGATAAACCACATCTCTCAGGGATGTCCTTTCTGCAGTTTTAATCAGACTACTGTCTTTTTTTCTCAGTGAGTTCTTTTTCTGCTCCTCTCCTCAGCATTTTCATGGTTTGTTTGCTTTTTTTTTTTTGGCATGAATGTTTCAGAGTCATTCCAAAAATTCTGTTTTTTTTTTCAAGGGCAGAGCACATACTTGATCTCTGATGTTGCCAGTTTTTTCTGTTCGTTTGTTTATTGTCCAAAACCCAGTACCATATAATAGTACTGACCATAGACGTTTTCATTACCCTTATAAGGGTGTTCATGCTTATGTTTCTGGGTTTTTTTTTTTTTTTGGATGTCTGGAAATTGTATGCAAAATACTGAAAAAAAGGCAACTTTGAGCTCCATTATATTTTTCTTTAACCTAGTCAATTATGATATTTTTTAAAAAAGTGCTAGGGAGTGCAAAAATATTTTCTACTCCTCAGTTTCCAAAAAACCATCTGAACTCATTTTGACAGATTTGTTTGATATAGAATTAACTGATCCTTTGGATCTAATCTATTTAAAGGTTGTAAAAAATAATCTCACAAGATATGGTGTTGAAATTTACATGAGTCTCTATGGCATTTTATTTGTGATCATCATTTTTTTTTCTTGATAAAGCCTTAGGGCAAAATGTTCTTACGTATACTCTGTGTTGTTTTATTTGTTTTTATAAGTTGGAGTTGGTGGTTGTATACTTTTACTATGTTGAAATTTTTAAAATACTTTATAAAATCATGTTCATATTGTGTTCAGTGTCATCTCTAAAATTTAAGACCTTTTGACAGAATAGTTTTTTTATAATTGAGTCTAGATCTTGACTCTGAATGGTCGACCTTTGATCTGGCTTTGTTTACTTGTGGTATTCATTCAGATCCCTGATCACCCTTAGCTAGGATTATGTTATTTTAACTCACTGGCTACTTTACCCGCATCGTTTACGGGAAAATTTTGTGGACGGCAAAATATTAATCCTGCGGGTTCCGATTTCCGAATTTTTTTCCCATGCAAATATCGCAACAGTGTCAGTATAAGTTACCGCGTCTGCTAGCTTAGCCATTTAGCTTTCGAATGATATAGTCGAAGTTTGTTTCGGATGATTAGTTAGTGCAGGAGAGCAATTTTACGACACGTCTAGCAGCTACCAGTTTCTGACTGATTTGAGTCTCGTAGATTTACACTATGATGAAAGTTTAGATATTGACAGCATCAAGGGAAATGTATAAGATCCACATTATGAGCTCCCAAAGCATAAAAAGGCCAAGTCTAGTCTTCCCAAAGGTAGAGGGAAAGGAAAAGGTAGGGGCAAATAGAGCCTCACCACGGATAAGTCTAGATCTAAACCTCTGCCTCAAGTTGGAGCTAGATCTAAATCAATATCTAAATCTAAAAGATCAACCAAAATACATAAACTCAAAATTTTTTTTGTTATGTAATCTTTATTATCTTGAAAAAGTATGGCAAAATTTCAAAGGTATATCGTTACTAAAAAATGCACCATGATTTTTTGAAAATACCCCCAAAATGTCTGGTACACAGGGAATTATTAAGGAAAAAAAGTCTCGTAGTCAGTGAGTTAACAGTACTTTTATTATTTTTAGCTTTGTTTACCTTTTTGGGAAAGATTGATCTTTTGATTCGGCCTTGTTTACTTGTGATGTTCAGTCAAATTCATGATCAGTCTTGGCCAGGCCTGTATTAACTTAACACTTCTATTGTTATTTTTAGCTTTGTTTCCCTTTTTAGGAACTGTTGATTTTTTTTTATCTGGCCTTGTTTACTTGTGATGTTCAGCCAGATTCTTGATCAGCATTGGCTAGACTTATGTTAGTTTTACAGTGTTATTACTATTTTTACCTTTGTTTACCTTTTTAGGTCTAGGGTTTTTTTGAAGGTTTTCAAAGTTGCAAAAACATTGTTTGCAGGAAATTGTTAGATTGTAACCTAGGGTCAGATAAGCTTGAGATGCCACAAGAAACTTTCAGATATATATATATATTAGGGAATAGAGAATATTTTATGGGTCAATATTTTTTAGCTAACCCTGTTTGCATAAAGTAGTAGCTTCTAGTCTTTTCTGGCATGAATTGTTTGCATACTATTGACCTAGATAGCTTGTGTATGACATAGTTAGTATTTTCTTGAAGCTGTAGTTGGTAGTTACAAAAGGATGGTTGAGAGATTGTTTGGGAGATTGCTGAGAGATAAACTGCTGATGTAATTGAACTTGTAGATTGAGAGAATCTTGGAGATTTACAATAGTGTTCTGAAATTATTGTTCATTCAAACTTATGAACTTTACATTCAATTGTCTGCAAGATTTGGAGTGATTCTTGTCCTTTAAACTATTTAACTACTTTCCCAGGTGGTGTTCAGCAAGACCTATAACTGAAAAGCACAAAGCCATTCATGGCACATGCAATTTATGTTTCAAGAAAATTCTCAGCTCTCCAAGGCAAAGTGTGAAAATGTGAATTACTTTTTCTCTTTTTAGGGAACTTGGTAACATTGAAAGATAAGCTTTAGAACAAACCTCTTTTTCTTTTTACCCTCAGGGTCATCTCAAGGAAGTGCTACTACTCAGCTGCCTCAAGGTCTTCACACTTTTCCATTCCAGTTTTTTTTGCCTGCTGGCTTGCCATCTTCATTTGAAGGAGAACATGGTAGAGTACGATATGCTATGACCTGTAAAATTGACAGGCCTTGGAAATTTGACCACAAAACGAAGAGGCCTTTCACTGTGATCAGTATTCTTGATCTGAATTCACAACCAAGCTATGCAGTAAGTTTTTTATGCCAAATTGTAAAATCTTGATGGAATGAAAGATTCTTTCTTAAATATTTAGCTACAGCTTTGTGCCTTGTATAGAAAAACTAAAAAGAGATATGCTCTATACTGCCCTATCTCGTTTATCTTGCATAGGTGTGAAAATAGTGTGAAAATAATTATTTTCTTAAAATATATTTGTAGTGGTGGGGCTCCTGCTGTGATTTAAGTTTTACATAGCAAAGGGGATTTTTAAAAAGAGTGTTTATTTCTTCTTTAAAAAGAGGTAAGAAAAACTTGCATTTTGTTTATTATGATGAAGCATGAAAGATGTCTCACCTGGAGGATGTATTAGATTGGTTTTGTGGCTAGTTCATGGACTGGGGTCACTGACATTGCAATCCAAGTAGCTGAGGCCCAGCATAAGTGTTGCTTTGATTTGGCACTTTGTGACTTTGTTGCAGCAATTTTTATAAAGGAACTCACATGAAACACATTAAAGTAGAATATTGATAGATTTTGAACAGAATTTTTGGAGGTAGGCTCAATATAATATTGTGAAATAGAGAAGCAGTTATTGCATTTGAACCAAGTAATAATGCTTTCAATTTTACAATGATTTAACAATTATAACTCTTAATAGTTTAACTCCACATCAACTGAAATAATTTTATGTGAGACGAATTATTCTGAAAGCCACTTTTGGTGATAGATCATTCTCAAAACTCTTGGCTTGGGCTGTAAGAAATTATCAAAATTAGCCTGATTCTAATTCTAATTTGATTTTATCTTTTGGAAATAATCAACACATATACAAAATATGGTGAGCCTGCACTTCTAAGGTGCTTCTGAACTGCACATATTTTTCAAAAGTAAAGAATGAATTTAAAGGGATAATTACTTTTAAATGTTTTGCGCTTTCTTTTAGCGGTGAACTTGGCAAGAAAAAGAAATAATTGAAACTATATTTTTGGGTCTTGTTTACCTGTCTTAGCTGTAAGGCTTATTATGCTAAGAAAGATCTAAGGGTACTCTGCACCATGAAACTGTGACTTTGCATTATTTTAATTGTCATGAAAATTCTACAAGCCAAAAACTACCTTGAAGCCAAAAAAAAAAAAAGAAACGCAGCTTAAAATTGAAAGGTTACCATAAAAGTTAAAAATGTATATAAAAAAAAAAGAGTGTGTTTGTACATATAATTGTTGAATTTTTGTAAAAATTGATGGTTTTCTGATGCACAGCTTAAGGTAAAGGTGCATTGGCTGACTGGTCAAGAGATTGATGAGGCAACTAATGAGATTAGAGGCAACTAGGTCTGTATCTGGGAACCAATATTCCATGGTGTAATGTGTATATCAATAGCAGTTTGTTTAGGTAATAGCATCCATGTTTGTTATTGTGGTTTTTTTTTAAAGTGATAGGGTTGCAGCCGTTAATTTCATCATGGGTAATTGATTAAAAAAAAACAGTTGGTGATATAGTTTAATGTGGTGATCATACAGCAGAAGAAATTTCTTGAAAATTCCTTTTTTTATTTAAAAATTTTTTTTTTATGTCTTGCAGATAAGGCTTAGTAAAATCTTAATGTATTCTTTTTTCTTTCCATCTTAGCAAAGGGTACAAGGAGAGAAACAAAAGCATCTTTGCTGCCTGTGTTGCAAATCAGGACCCATTGTTGCATCTTTTCACCTTGATCGGCAGGGATATGTGCCTGGGGAGGCAATTATCTTATCTGCAGAGATCAGCAATGGGGCCAGCAGGAAGATGGACAAGTCTTATGTTGAATTAAAGATGGTAGGGTTGTGAAGAATCTAAGCAATCGTAAAAGAGTTGTCAAGTTTAAACATAAGCTAAAAGTAGTAATGTGATTTTATCGATAAAAAAAATAGAATACAGCTGAGTTGATAGGATATACATTTTTTTTTTTTGGTCATTTTTTTTTTTAAGTGCTATAATTTAAATGTTTATCCACTAGAGAAATTCGTTTGACAATGAAGACTTCATTGATAGCAATATTTCTGAAAATTTGCTGGAAAAGGATTTTGCATGTTGTAAAGAACTTGCCCTTAACAAATCTATATTTTATTTAATTCTGACGCTATTATTTTTTTCTTTTTTTTTGATTTGTAAGAAAGAGTGAATTTCCTTGATATCATGGTCCTAAATGAAAGTGGTGATGATGTTGACAATCTTTATCATGGCAAATGTATAAAAAATTTCTTAAATATATTTTTTGCTTCATGCTTAGTCTAGTGTTTTTTGTTTTGCCTTTGTTAACAGTTCTTTCTGTCACAAAATTGTATGGTCATTATCACAATCAATTCATCTGAAATTTGCTTTCCCTCCTTCCCTTACCACTTAAAGAAAAGAACACAATTACCGAACTAAACCTGCTAAAACAAAGTCCAAAAAGTTCATATTATGAAACTCTTCACATCTGGGCTTCCTCAGTAAAAAAATGATAATGGCAAATACAATACCCAGGTTACAAGCCAAAAAATAGTGAATGTAATATATTATTTACCTGAATCATCCAAATGAAAAAACCCGTAAAAAAAAAAGAAAACATTTCTGTGAAACATTTAAAGAAAAATAAATGGTATAACAAATGTAGTCATTCTTTTTTTTAAAATCTGAATCATATTTGCAATAAGTTGTGTTCTTTTATTATAGTAATTCAGCTTATCCAATGATCTGAGAATCTTCAAGTTTGATCTTTAAATTTATAATTTTTTTTGTTTGGTCTGGGAATACAGTTTCTGTATATTTATTTACTAGTAGAAAATCTCTTTTTCAGATAACCACATTTCGTGCAACAACCAAGTCAAGGACCCAAACAAAAGTTGTTGGTCGAGTGTCTAGGCCTGAAATCCCAGGCCATTCTGAGGATGTTTGGTCTGGAGAGCAGCTTGTTATTCCTCCTGTGCCTCCATCTTTTCTTCTTGGCTGTAACATTATTGACATTCGCTATGTTGTTCAGGTGTGTATTTGTGTATGGACACTTTAAAAAATGAATCTTTTGAAATTTTGACAGAGCAACACATTTAAATAAACATTTTAAATTCAGCAGGAGAAAGATTTGATTTATCCAATTACTCAATCAGAGTTTCAATTAATATTTATGAAGAGGTAAAGGAAGAAATTTAATAGATGTACCTGAAATATTTTGTTTTCTTTGCATTCTTGCATTGCTGTCGAGGCTTATCAAATTTGTGGACTCTTGGCTAGCTTTGAGGGTCAGATCTTTTAGAGTGCCATTCATTTTTTTGAGTGACTGAAATATCCTTTGTCTAGATCGACTTTCTTGGAGCCAACAGATTATGAGGCCGAGATCCACACTAGTATTAGGAGGCTCTCCAACTTTAAGTTTTGTAAACATGTGCTTCCCAGGTCCGTTTTGCATAAACGTAATCTGAAGATTAGGGTTTGGTGTTGTCTGTTCAGTTAGTGGTAAGGATCCTGTTTGTTGTATAATGGGTGATTCTTATTCCATAACTCTGACTGGTGCTTTGATTAGAGCTTTGGCCTCTTTAACTGACATTTCTGTGTCTATTTGCATCATGGAATTTCCCTCTTTAGCCAATCTGTCAGCAGTTTCATTGCCTGGGATTTGGCAGTTCCCAGGAATCCATTTGAGTACAATTGCTGTCGATTGGGCTATGTCTGTCAGGAGGCTGGTGAGCATTTGATAAAGAGTTTTTTGTGACTTTTGAGGTCCTGTAGAATAGAGTTTGGTTGTTTAGGGTGGAGGAGTGGTTTGACTATGAGGGCCGCTTGTTTGAGGGCAACTGCTTCTGCTTTGAAGTTTGAGCATTACACTCTTGTGGGGATTGAGTGTGTTTCCCGTGTGCAGCCTGACCATTCAATGAGCACACCTGTGCCTCCATTGTTGGTTGTGACTGTGACTGAGCCATCTGTAAAGACTTACCATTCACAGCTTGGGTATTCTGAGTCGCTCATTCTTATCATCTTCTAAGTTTTCTTTTTTATCAAAGTCTGGCTTTTGTTCTTTAACCCACTTACTGACTCAACAATCTCAATTGCCTTCTTTTCAATCTATAGAGGGCAAGAATGAAAAATTGCCTCAGGGTGAGGATTTCGGTTTATTAAAATGTCCATGGAATCTGAGGAGTTTGAAGTCATGCATGAAGCTGATTCTTTTCAGTCTGGACTTCGTGGATGTTTTACATCTTTCTTTCATTGGTTGGCTGGCATTCTTTTAAATTTTTCTGATTGGATTATTATATGAAAGAAATGATATGCATATTTTCCTTTGCTAATTTTTGTATGGTATTACTCAGGCTAAGTGTAGGATGCTTTTAAAGTTTAAAGAAGTAAATCGTGATGATTGCTTTCCTTTGGTTAGTATTGAGTAATAATTCCTTCCCCCAGGTTGATACATGTATACTTTTTCTTTGCACTCAGACAGCTTAATTAATGTAAAAAAATAAGAGGTTGTGTACTAAAAGTTGTACAGAGGGAGAGGATGATAGCTTTGTCTGCTTTATCAGTGTTTGTTTATCTATTTTTTTTTAGTTTTGCCCTGAAAAGAGCATTTTAATCCAAGGACTGGGCCTGACAGACAAGCACCATTTGCCATTTTAATCTTGTTTAAACGATACCAAGGAGTCAACTAAGGGACTTTTTGGCTTTTCTTGAAAAAAAAGAAAAGAAAAAGAAAAGAGGGTTTTAACTCGTTGAGATCCAAACTGCACAAATCTTGTATATGCACACCTAAATTCACGCAAAATGCAGCTATTTTGAAAAATATGATCTCAAAGATTAAATTTGATTGGATGAGTGTAAGAAAAGTAAAATAAAAATAATTTAAGTAAATTTAGATATGTAACAATTAAGAGGGAATGGAACCTAGTCTTTCCTTTTTTCTCAGTTTTAATGGCTTTTAGTAAAAATAATTTCAATTGAACTCTGCACATCTGGAACTTGGCATTTAGCAAAGAAATTAAGACTAATATTATTAGGAATTGTTTTTGCTTTTTTGTCTTTATAAAACTTATTAAATATTTTTTGACCATTTGTTTTTTCCATTTTAACACAAAACTTTTAAAAGAAATGCATGCATATTTTTTAAAGTATATCATTCATAAACAGTATACAAAGTTCAGGCTTAGTTGTTTCTTTACAGCTGAATGTTGATCCATCTGGGCCTGCTCTAGACTTGGAGATTCCATTAGAGATTATTATTGGCACTATTCCTCTGATGTCAGTAGTGGCGCAGAATCCACCAATGGCTCCTGTTGGATTTGATAATGCTTCACCCTGGCCATTGCCACCCCCTTCTGAGGCAGGTATGCCCCAGATTCCGCCCAACTTACGTAAGTATAATCAGAATTGATTTTTAACTTGATGGGTAGTGCTGCATTGTGATGTAAACTTCTGCTTGGTTAGTTTTAACTTAATTTGCCAAGACAAAGAGAAGGCCTTGATTTCTCTGAATCCAAAGTATGTTTGGAACTTTTTCTCCCGACAAAATTGTCTTCGTTTCTCCTCACTCCTAACTATGTATGAGATTTGTTTTTCCCTAATAGAATTGTATGTCTCACTTGCCACATAAACAGATCTTTTAATAGAGATAATTGAGGCTGCAACCCATATAGGCATGTCAGGCACATGTGATACTTGATAATGTTCCCCATCATTATTTATGGCTACTGATAATTATACATTACAAAGATCTGGCTGCAAGCACACCTTTTGTTTTTTTCGTGCTCTTTAAGTTTAACAAAAGTTTCTCAGTTCACTTGTGTAAATTTCATATTGCTAATATCTGTATAGAAAAGTACGTAGAGTTTATGTAGTACAGATGCTCTTCTAATATTTACGAATGGACTCCACCGCCCATGCAGAGGATTATTCACAAAATGTGTGAGGAAAATTTTCAAAATCTGCGATTGGTAAGCCACATACTAAAGACTATACCCAATTCAGAAGAATAAACAAGAATTAAAAAAATGTTCTACTCCCTATATTCCGCTCTTCAAAGTTGAATCAGGCTTGAGCAAGGAAAAGAAAGCTTGCACCACAAAATTGGATATTTAAAAAAGTTTGGGTCAGTAGGGTGACGCAAAAGTAGCAAAAAACTTTTGATTTCCTGTTTGATTGTGTATAATTGTGTAAGTTGTAAGTAATGAAAAGATGTAGAGAGAATACTATTTATTGAGTATTTATTTGTTAGATATTTATTTACATAAATTTGATATTTCTGTCTGTAATTAGTAAATGCTTACTTAGAGTTACTTGTACTTGCTGATTCACATGCTCAGAGGTTGAATCTTTAAAGTAACGATGCAACTGATTCCATAATGATAAATTGAGACAAAATGGGTATTTGGGTATTTCTTAATTAAAAATTAGCAAGACAGTATTAAAAAAAAAAAACCTGGAGGATCTTGATTCAAGCAGTCCATTTTTTTGGCAATACAACCTGGTTCAACAACAGGCACTTTATATACACAGTCTAAGATGAAACTACAATTTCTATTAAAACCTATAATATAAAAAAAAAATAAAAAGGCTTAATTTGATCCAGGATAAAAACTGATTGGGATATAATTTATTTGAGAGTTGATGCTCATTACTTTCAGTTTTCGTAAATTGATATATTTGATTTTTCAAATTAATGCTCATTGTTGTCAGGGGGCAGTGAGATTGTGTCAGGGAATTAAATCGCGATGCCTGAGAAACATGTTTTGACAATCTGTGAAAGAAATTTTATTTTACAGTTATTGATGTCTTTTTCCTTTATCAAAGGCTTTTATCTTCAAATTGGAAGGGTTTTTTTTTTCAAGTTAAAAATGTAACCCATAACGGCTTAATTAAAAATACTACGTGCATTTCCTACATTAAAGTAAAGCTTGCCTAGCTATGATTCCTGCCCATTAACATACTTAGGGTTTGCTTTAAGCTGGCTTGGTCTCGGCTGTCTCAATTGAAGAATCAGTTGGGCAATGCTATTTGTGACATTTTCTTGATTCAGATTTTGTACATCTCATTTACTTTCCATTTTAAAACTTGCATTGTAAACTTCTTGTGACAAAGTGAAGTATTGAAGTAAGAAAAAAAACAAATCTAAAAAATTTAGTGGTAAATTTGGAATCTGCACTCTTTCTGAGACCTTCAACATCATTGGTGAGCATCATATTTCACTCTGTTCTCCACAGCACCACCATCCTACAATGAGTGTATTACTGGCCAAGTTGACATTAGAGGCAAAAATGATGAGCATACTCGTGGTGATCTTTCTTTTGCACCAGCATACACTTACTACAACTGGGGAAACACTCCAAATGGTTTGCCAAATTAAATAGGAAAATAAGCTTATCTGGCAGAAGGAAGAAACAAGCGGTTGCAGCGGTAATCATATTATGTAACAGTATAATAAACCATATCCTGTATGTGTAATGTCAGCCCATGATAAAATATTTCCTAGTAAAAAAAGGAGGCAAAAATGAATTTATTGCATTCTGAAAAAAAATTCCTCGTAAATTTCAAAGCAAGTTATATGAAATAATTTTTATGTAAAAATTTAAGAAATACATGTTTTGCAACAGTGCCTGTATTTGGTAAATTTAGCTTGTTTCATTTCTCATAATATCGTGATGCTACACTTTTTATTTATATCATAAAACTTGTTCAAACAAGTAGCAAGTTGGATTTCAAACATTTTGAAGTAAGGATTCCTTTGGTAACTTTCTTATACGAGTCAGTGTGAAGATACAAGCATCACAATTTTTTTTTCAAATTTCAAATTTTTCCTAAAGTTAGGTATTTGTGCATACGACTCATTTAAACAAGTTTTATGAATGACACTTGTTTTTAAATCATGTATCAAAATACATGTACTTACTTTAATAAGTATTCACTTACAAAATTTTTTCTTGTAGTTGCTCTCTTCATGGGGAATTTTTTGTCTTTATTATGGCAGTATAGTACATTTTAGTACAGTTGTTATATTTTTTTGTTAAAAAATATTTGCTTAAATCTGTTCTTGTTCTCTTTAATCTCCAAAATTGTTTTAATGCATGTTTTTTGTATACATTTGCCTTGCAATATCTATACACTTTTTTTTACTCAAAACCAAGTTATATATATGTATATATCTTGTATATGTATACAGTTTTACTGCTTTTATTAATGTAAACCATAATTTTAAATTAGTCCTACGCTTCAATAATTTATTACTTATGTGTACTATCATGGCTTAGGAAAAGGGCAGAACTAAAAGAAATTTTACATTCAAGGTGTTTATTGTTTCTAAAATGACAAGTTTTAATGTTTTATCATCTCAGTTAATTTATTTTTCTGAATTTTTTTTTTAAAGATAGTCATTCAGGCACAAACTGCTTTACAAATTTGCAGATGATTTTTTTAGATTGTAGCACTACAATCAATAATCATAATCATAAACCATGATGATATTAGAGGATTTGCACTGTAATATAATCGCCAATACGAGTACAGTTAATGTCATTTTCATTATTTATCTTTTGAGGGTATCTGGCTTCCTCTTTCAAAATTAGTTGCGACTGATGAATTTCACTTAAACTGAGGTACACACACACAAAATCAGGCTCACTGCTGATTAGTTTCATGTTATTAATGCAATACAAAAATCAGGTTTTCCTCAAAACTTCATCATATAGAATGCTGGACATATTACAAAATGGTATAGTTTCCTATTTCATTTAATGAAAAAGTGAGACTTGTATATAGGTCAAGATGCAGATTATCAGTAAACCTCAAATCATGGTGATGCATCTCATGTTAATTGTCACTTTTCATTAAACTACTTAAACACAAAATTAAGAGAGGATTATGTAAACATTGAAACTGTTCTCCTGAAAACTGAAATAATTCTATGTCAAAGTAAATAGAAAAAATTATTATTCTTATATTTTTAAAGGAATGAGAAATAAAATGCAAATTGTTATATACAGTATATTTAAGTTTTACTCATGTAGTAAGTTTTGTTCTTCCATAGTTTAGCTACATTTCAATTATTCTCAAAGAAACTGTCCCAAAATTTTTGTTTTAATTTCATAACATGCTGGCTTATGCCTTTAATTGTATAAAGAGAATCAAGCAATCATTATATATTCATCGTTTTTAAAGCATACAACTTTACATTGCTGTATTTTCTTTGCAACATTTACCGAAAATTTCTTATACATTTTGATGGAATACTTTTCCTAGAAACCACATAAAAATAATTTTATAATGTGTTAATCATTTTGTGTAACAGCTCAAGGCAGTTATAGCCAGCAGATTTTATTTCTAGTCACACTTTTACTATAAGACATGAATCTCAACATTTCTTATTTAATGCTTACAAAAGAAAAAATAATGTGCCGAAGATATTCAAGTCCTGTAATTTAAAATTATTCATACAAGGGATGAGATAAGAGGACAAAAAAGGTTTACTATATTTTACAATGCTTCAATGCCATTGAACATTTTCTCATTAAATCTAGGTGTTCAGATTTGACAATAACAACTAAGAATTTCAGTATGTTTATCTGAACAGAAGATTTAATTGATGGAATTATTGTTAAGTCAATACCTTTTCCAGTATCACTAATTAGAAAGAAAAAAAAAGAGAAACTGAAAAATGCAGTCAAGAAAGATTTCTTCTTTAGATGCTCTGTCTTGAACAGACATTACCCATCATGTTCCTCCGCTCAAACCTGTTCACAGTTTATTTTATAAAGTTGATGTTGCTACCATGACTTAAGATATTCAATAAAAGTTATTCCCCGTCTACCTCTAAAATGTGTGCTTTCAATCTTTCCTGTGATTGTCAAATGTTCTAAATCCTTGTGTGGGCAAATGTGTTTTAAAAATTGAAGAAAGGCTATCCCCATTGAAATATGTCTTTTTTCTTTTTGGCTGATGATACTGCTTTAATTAAATTACTAAAGATTTTGAAAGCAGGTTTTATTACATCATTTACTTTGTGGCAAAGTTTGCTTTGCATAAAAAAAAAAAGGATTTATGACAATTCTTTTATAGGCGTATGAAAGTTAAAATTATACAGTTGAACAAGGATTGGATCAAACATGGGTTGCTGTCTATATAACATCTTTGCTGCCATGAAACTTTTGCAGAATAAGCACAAATTATTTGCCCGTGGTTGATGACAAATTTAGTAGACCTCTGCTAAATATGCAGTTTTCACAACACCTGTGCGTTGTTGTTGTTATTGTTGTTGTTATTGTTGTTGTTGTTGTTGTTGTTGTTGTTGTTGCTATTGTTGTATCAAAAGGGGGAGCAAACAGCAAAGTAAAAACAATACATCTATAAGCAGTCAATGCAATCTGACAACACTTTTACCACCGAGCTCCTTAACTCGGAATATTCGGTCTTCAATAAAGCGCTATTATCTCTTCTGTAACCTACTTCTACTACAGGCAATCCCCCTTAAAACCTCAAATCTCCCCCTTTTGATACACACTGGCTCAACTTTCCTACAATGGAAAAAATATTTGGAAAATAACCTATTACATACATAAGTCTAAAATAAAATATAATGCGAACAGTCTCTAGCTAGTGTGTACACAAATATTCTAGCAATTTCTAGTTCGATATTGTTAACAACAACAACAACAACAGCAACAGTAACAACAACAACAACAACCAAACAACAAAAACAACAACAACAACAACAGCAACAACAACATTACAAAGAAATAAAAACTAACGTGGAATATATGCCTAACACGGCCGAGGTTTGCTATGCTACTCTAGGTTTCATCTACAAATTTTCACGCGAAATTATTTTATAATCTATAATTATGTCAGAGGCGTCAGTGAATAATGGGACAAAGAAATGCAAGAATAAAGTTGGCACACTAGGCCGTTTTTCGCTATTCTTATGGTTATTGAAAATAACTTAAGCCATATTTTGCATATTTTCTCTCTCTCTCTCTCTCTCTCTCTCTCTCTCTCTCTCTCTCTCTCTCTCT
>BLXT01007159.1:1944636-1955951 GCA_019648995.1 Plakobranchus ocellatus | reverse complement strand
TTTTGTTTTTTTGTTAAGAACGAAGGAGTTATTACATGATAATTCTTCCAACTCTTTCAAGGCTTTAAAAAAATCTTCATAGCTTTCAAATGTGTTTACCACCTTCATCACTATTCCCTGGGGAATGGTGCTTGGCGGTTTTGATGTTTTTTGAGTGAAAATGAAAGTGCGAGAGCTACACCGCGCAAGACCGATGTTCACGATGTACTTTGCAAAAAAAGCAAAATGCGTCGAATTTTACGATGCCAATTGACACTTCTTTACTTTTTAAAGGCCTTTCAGCATAGACAATGTGTATCTGAACCTGGTGGCGTCTTTGTCTTATAAGAAGTGCATCTTTTATCGCGAGAATTTTCCTTTGAAAAACTCACCGCCCTCTAATATATTATTTATTATGTTTGCAAATACTCAATAAAAAAAACTATACTGACTTATATTGTCTGAAGAAATAAGATTGTATTTAAAAAAAAAAAATAGCTAGTTCAATACAATGCTCATAACAGTACATGGCCAGAATACATGAGCTTTGAAAAACCAATTGAATGATTTTTTCGAAGTTGCCAGTCGTTGATGGCCAAAATGGTAAGTTGCCTGTAAGACAATTTCTGTTACAATCTAGAATTCTGTTTTAGCTTCCATAACTAAGAAAGCCGTTCCTGATTTTGTGCAAACTTAAAAGTTGTGATTTTTAATATACCACAAATAATGCAGACCAATTGAGTATTTATCGATATGTTTGACTCTTAAAAGTGATATTAATCATTATATGTAGCTGATGTTTTAACTAGGATTATTACATCCACAAAATTTTAAGATAAATAAGAGAGCGACGTCTTAACAGTTCATGAGTGCCTTTTCTTTCTTTCGTTCCATAACTTTTGTAAAGCTTTGCAGCGATTTTTCCATCAGTGCACACGCTGGAGCAGAACCTTTTTGCAAGATAAAAAATGCACTCGCTAACAAAATCAGTGTGCAGAGCCAAAATTTATTATTATTATTATTATTTTTTTCTGTTTTTATGCAAATAGAAAAATGCGTTTTATACTAATGGGCATAATTTTATACAAATTAAAAACGCGATTCTGACAAGAATGGGAGCACGTGATTTGCAATTCAAAATGAATTAATAGCAATACACATTATGGAAATATTACAAACATTCGTAAGTGTGTGTATATAGAGAAAGAAAAAAAAATGTTTAAAAGAAAAAATCTTAATAGAAAACCTTGCTTCCAAACAGACGTAGAATGATTTTATTCCTATTTAAATATCTGTCATACTTGATCTCTTTCTCTCTATCTCTTTTTCTCTGCCTCTCTCTTATATATGTCTCTCTCTCTCTCTCTCTCTCTCTCTCTCTCTCTCTCTCCCCCCTCTCTCTCTCTTTCACCACATGGGAAAAATAAAAGTATGAGTCAATCTAGAAATAAGGATAAACTAATATACAATAGAGCTGCAATAATATACGGTCATTTAGACAAATTGCATACATAAAATATAAACATTACAAAATACCAGTTTTGATATGAATAGAAGTACATAAGCAATATATATATATTAAAGGATAATTACGCTGTCAACATTAAAGAATAAGGTCATAAGGAAATATTTTTTCTCATGGGAGCAAAACAACAAAATACAGAGAAAAAAATCGCAAGTAACCTTTGACACGACGAAATTGTAAAAAGACGTTACATTGTTTCGTTTCATATCAGAATACAGGTCAGGCTCTTGAAATCTCACACTCTCAGCGCCTAAATCTAAAAGATGCCTCAATACATAACTGTGAATCAATCTCAAATAATGCGCGCACAGGACATTCATCACAGCTACAATGCTGACTTTCCAACTAATTGATAGAAATATCAAAGACCAAGGAAACGAGGAATGTGAATTGAATCGTGTACAAAGATTTACGCTTTAGAAATTACTAGCATTGCGAGAATACATGATTCACAAATTCGACATGGAATACAACAGGGATCTTAGAGATAAGCATTTTGAATCTAATCAAATTTTAAGATCGCTTGTTAAAAAAAAAAATTCATCAGCAACTGTTTACAGAGGAGATTAAATTTTATTTTAACTTCAAAAAACATATTAAACAAATCTAGCTCATTAGGATGTCTTATAGATGCCGACAATCATTCTGACGTTATTGACCCAAATCTCTTATTTAGCCTAGTACAACAGGGTGATCTCAGGTTTTCAAGTCCCTGCCACGCCAGGACGACGACGATCGAAAGTTCCTGTAGATATCAGGTTGTGTTCGCTAGCTTTTGTTTCACATTGCAATCATTTGTAGAACATTTTAATTATAAATAGTAAAAATAGTTTTAAGATTGTAACAATTCTAAAAAGATGTACGCGAACATGAATCAATCACAAATGCGTAAACAGCGTTGAAGAGAGAGAGAGAGAGAGAGAGAGAGAGAGAGAGAGAGAGAGAGAGAGAGAGAGAGAGAGTTGGTTGGTTGCATATACATAGCCTGTCCACAACATGGTGATCTCAAGCTTTGAGGCCCTCCGTCAGGCCAAGGCGCCAGTGACGGAGTTCGAACCCGATACAAGAGAGAGAAAGAGGGAGAAAGAGAGAGAGAAAGAGAGAGAGATACAGAGAGTGACAGAGAGGGAGAGAGGAGGGTACATGCATGACTTAAAATGAGGTATATATTGCTAAGCATTAGGTATATATGAGGTATTTAAATGAGGTATATATTGCTAAGCATTAGTCATCGTTACGTTGAAAAATGTGAGACAAAAATAATAGGTTATTTAATTTCTTTTCAATTAGAACTCCAATGCGAGAAGAAAAATGCCGGTAATTATGCACAAAAGCAAAGATGGCGATATGACCCGTACAAATCAAAATTATAAAAAATATAATATTCACAACAACTATTTTTTTTTGTTTGCTTGGCTCTTTACAGGCGATGCAAAGTCAAAAGTAAAAAAAAACAAAAAAAAACAACATTATTCCATCGAAGACATGCACTATAAATTTTTTATTCTTTAAATTTCATAAGGTTTTCAAACGTGCAATGAAATATTTTAAAATGCTCGAGGGCAAGAGAAGAGACTTCATTAAAGTTTTAGCTCAGGTAAGCAACACTAACACTTATGGTCTCCTAGTAATAGTTCAACAAGAAAAGATATATATAATCCAAAAAAGTATGTTAAAGCTTAAATTGTAAATGGTGAGACAACTTATCACTAGTTTAATGAATGTAAAGTTTTGAGTCGGGTCGGGCCGAACACGGAAATCCAAAATTTAAACCTATTAGGTCTGGAACTATGTCAACGAAGACTGCAGGTTACATAGCCAATACGCTACCCTTTGCGCTACCAGTGCCTACATAGACATACATCTAGTAATGGAACATAGTCTTAAACATATATAATTGAAACAATAAGCATCGTCTTCATGTCAATAAAACTATTTTACAGTGGTAGAAATAAAAAAAAACCCCGTCTAGTCCAGATCATGCAATTAACAAGAATTATCGCATTTCGTTTTTAAGTTTCATGGATCAACAAAGGTCTTTGTCGATGGTCTCAGATAATATATCACTTTCAAATAATTTAAAAAAAATAACCGAGATTCGAATTCTTGGTATGTAGTTGTTCACCGGTACCATTGTGATGGCCTTTTTTAAAAATCGCATCAAATTTTTTAATGCAATTTTTTTCCAATATGCACAAGACACTGTGATCTCAGATTTTCAGGCCCTACGTTAGGACCGGGCGCCAGCGGTGGGGTTCGAATCCATGACAGAGGATTCCCTGCAGATCTCAGGGCCACCAACGCCTCCATTTTAGGCAAAGTGTTAATAAAAGCAAAGCAAAATATAAAGGTATGCCGTATTGTCAGTCATTACTAGGTGATTTCAGGGTTTTCGGCTCTCATCAAGCCATGCATCAAAACATTAAAAGAGTGTGTTCAGTTCTTTTTCTCAACCTATTTTTAACTTTTTTTGTAAGAAAATACAGCTGTTTACAATGAAGGACTTGAAAATCCCATTTCACTGAGCTTGTATTCTTAGCATTTCTTTTCGTACATACCATAGAAAAAAAACGATCATACATAAAACTAGCGTAATAGCACATTTGAAAATCAAAGAGAAAACTTATGAAAATCGGATTGCTCATCTAAAAGATTTTACATAATCACCTGTCTCAATTTTTTTACCTCTACCTCAGGTCGATAACTTGGCTCTAGCAATAATAATGTATTTATCATTATCGTTTTCTTTCTGATCCTTAGGGTAAAACGTTTTCAAATAAATTTTGTGTCCTTCAAATTTGAAAAACATAATCTTTACATAATTGCATAATGTAAAACATTTCAACAAACAATTTTATAGGCTAATAGAGCTACGTATGCACATTTTTCTTTAAGAAAAATGACAATTGATAAACATTGTCATGGTTTGCTTGTAAAGACAGTTTTAAGGAACATACCCTAGTAAAACGAATTAAAAATCTTTAATACAATTCTATAGCAATTAATGTCGAGGCAAAAGCACAGCAATGGAATCTCCGTATACAAGACGGCGTAATCTCTCTCTCTCTCTCTCTCTCTCCCTACCTCGTTCCAAACCTAAAAAAAAAGCATTCTCTAAAAATTCCTATACATTTGAAACAACCGTAGGAACGGTTTTTTATGTTAAAAATAAAGGCGAGTTTATAATAGTAGAGGCGACAATAAGGCCATTAATGAAACAATATGAACTTTAACATATAGCAACAATTTTAATTTTGACCGAACGAACTCTCTGTTGATCTGCCTTTTCTGTGAAAGTTGTTATTCTCGTGTTAAAAAATCCGTAAAAATTTAGGCAAAGCATTTCCTTCTTTGTTGTTTTGTGGAAAGAGTGGAACAGACTTTCATTCTTTAATATTTTCAAACACAATAAAGCACTCCAATCTCTACCCAGTCTTTCCAAAGACAGTGAACCACCTTTGAAACATATCGAAGAGAAAAAGATGATCCAACCCAGCCCAGGGAACAAATGGCGTTTTTTGAAGAATAAAGCAGATTTTTTCTTCTAAAAATGAAAAAAAAAATGCAGAAAAAAAGGAGCCCAGATCGTTATTTAGATTAGAAGTAAACAAATCAAGTCATTGAAGGATGGATGAACTTCAAGATGTGATAAAATGCAAGAAAAATTTTAATTGATCATAATAAAAAAAATTAAAAATTGATCATAATAAAGAAGTTAAAAGTGAAAATCGACCGAAAGATAATAAAAACAGGAAAGCGGACAATGAACAGCAAAGTGAACAAGAGCTATATGATTGCCACAGAAAGGAGGAGATTAGCTACGTTCCAGCATATATTAGGCATCCTTTGTCGGTTATGAAAGAAAAGAAAGAGAACTGTAAACTAGAACGAGGTCAGCAATACACGAGCAATATTTGAAATTTGAAGAAGAAATCCCATAATTCAACTTTTCTTCAACATCTTCAAAAAATATCGCCAAGGCTTAACAAAAAATTTAAAGCGTTTCGAATTATGCTATGACAAACATGATATCATTATCTCCACTTAAGTGCATCTACCTGCACGGAGATAAGTCATTTGTAAAACTAGCATTCGAAACATCAGAGGTGCTTTCTGCTGTCATGAAACGTGAGACAAGATACATGTTCTATTATGGCATCTTTTCACGTGGTGGTTGTCTGAAGCAGGAACATATGGAAACTGGAGAGACAGATATAACAAATCAGCATAATAGTTAAACTGCTTAAAAATTGCGGAATGTTCAAGTAGACAAAAACTCTTTTGCACCAATTTTGAAACGGTAATATGATTGCTCAAAACATGGAATCAATTTCAAGTAATGAAAAAAGCCCCCAGGAAGCATTTCGAAAACTTCAAATGTAAAACTGATCAACTTTCTTTCAGTCTTAAGAAAGTATCATGAAACTGCATAAAAAAGCATTAAATTATCTGTTCGGTATACACTACTTATTACCTCAGGTCATGACAAGGTGAACCAAACCGCTTAATAGAAATACCTTGAGAGTTAATCTTCAAAAATTTTACTCGTTTACTACCACATTCCGATAGCAAAAGCTACAATCATTCAAAACGCAAAACCATGCAATGTTTTGATTTTTTTAAGGTACACGAGGATAAAATTAAGGCGTAATTACCTTTCTTAAAAATCAAGGAACTCAATATAATTAAGTTTTACAAAATGTAAGCTACTTCTTTTCACAATTGCACGTTAAATGAAAAGGGACTTACTTCACAATATGAAAGAGATAGAAAGAAGTGTTTATAAGTATGAGGAGGTTATCACGGTTATTCTTATATTTATAATTTAGGAGCTTGGGCTAATAAACCGTCAAGGCATAAATAAGAGAAAAAAACCAAATCTCGACGGAGACAGGCTAAAAGAATAACAAAAACTAGGACATCGGAGGTGTTGACTGAGAGGTACAGAAATGGAACAAATATGAGAAAGAAAGAAAATTGAGAGAAACAGAGGGAAGAAGGAAGACGAGAGAGAGAACGAAAGAGAAAGACGGAGACAGAATGACATATAGAGAGAAAAAAGAGGGAGACGAAATGAGAGAAAAACAGACAGATGCATGGGAAGAGAGGGCTGAAAGGGGAGAGAGCGGGGACTAATTTGATGTAAATATAGTGATCTTACTAAAAGAGAAAAGACGAGGAGTAAATGAACCGGCGATAAACTGACAAAACAGTATCTTCAAAATGCTTGAATACTCTATCGCCAAGCAGATACGTGAAGCTGCACGCCCCCAATAGACTAAAACGATAGATTTATTCCTTCATACCAAAAAGATCTCGCAAAGCATTAGCTCGTGTTTTTATAGTCCTTATAGGAATTTTGTTGTAGATATGATGCATTATTAACGGTAAAATCATTAAAATTAAAAACGTGACTTTTGTTGGTTGTTGATTACAAGATTTCCTGACGTGCCTTTTCAGGTGTTTTGAGCGGGCCATTTTGTTGGTAATTAGCCGATATTGATTATTAAAATAGGCAATATTTGCTTTTAGTTCATTGACATGCCACTACTATTATAGATGTTATAAGTTAACAATTTTATGTTGTTTATTATTGCGTACAAGCAGAGCCAAGGCCTAGATCTATATATTATAATTTTGTCCATTAATCAGTTTTAGAAATCGGTCTTTTTCACACGAGCGGGAATTTCCACAGGTTATCGAGTTCACAGTTGTTAGTGATTAGTGCGAATGCAGAGAGAGAGAGAGCGGTTAGTGACAGGGTGGCGCCAAGACAGACAGGGCATGCAAGAGGAAAAAAAATAGTGGTAGTATATGGAACCGATACACCTGTAGAAATTGGGTTGTCACAATGCATTAAGTTTAATTCAATAGTCTCGTTTCAGCGATTGCCATGATCGAGTACATACTTCAAGATGTGGGTATAAACCAAAAGCATATTTCAATGAGCCTCTGCTTTCTGCTCTATGACGCATTCTTTAATCATGAAGTTCTTTCTCTTTGTGATATGATTATGTATCGAGTTTACTTTAACGTCAATTTTCTTATTTTCAGTTGCTTTTTCACAATAATTTCTTTTATTTTGCATTGCGTTTTAACATTTATAGTTTAAATTTAATTGTAAGTTTAGTTATAATTTATTTACTTTTTAATTTTTTTTTCTTATCAGTAGTATTTATTATGAAAGTATCACCATCGTGTGTATTTTTATGATAATTGGTGTTTTTTTTTTAAAGAATAATTTGCAAATGAGCTCAAGCTGTATTACATTAGAATCTTCTATCTCTTGCTATGCATTGATTGTAAAGCTTTAGTAGAGACCCAATCCTTATCATAGGATAATATACGCAAAGCAGATTGCCAAAGCAGTACCAAGCGCCTTTTGCATTGCCAGATATTAATAGATTATAAAGAAGCTTTTTTCGATGTACTAAAATAAAATAGCATGATTTTGTTTTTAAATATTTTAAAATTTTAAAATTAGCCGCTATAAAACTTGGCTTGAAACAGCCGCTTCGATGCAACGACAGACGGGAGTGAATTAAAATATAAATTACCCAGTCGGTAAAGCATTATGACAATGACTTGACATTGTTTTCTATGAGAGGAAAAGAAAATATGAAAGTAAACTTCACAAGAAAAGCAAAGTGAAAGAGCCAAAGAAGTAACGGTTACAGAAGAAAATCTTAAGATGTCGCCAAAGATACGCTATGGGCATTTTTTTTCTGTTTTAGCAATGCAATTCATGAATTACACTATGTGTTGAAAATGATTTCAGACGCATATATTATTTAGAAGTTACAAGCAATTATTTCTAACACCATATTTGACAAATACAGTATATGTGAAGCAGACGACTTTACAAGATTCCAAATCGGTCTAAACAAGAATACATTCCCCCCAAAATATTTCAGATCATATTTCAAATATCAGAGAAAATAACTTGTAGATTGTAAAAGAAATAAGACCGTATGCATTGAAGTCAAATCTATCGTGCATTCCTAAAAATATCTTCCTCCTTTACAAACAAGAGCAATAGATGGTGCAAAAAATAACCTACATGGCGACGCCACCGAGAAAAAAACATTGAAAGATACAAGGAGTAAGCTTCTGATATATAAAGTTACCAGTTTTTAATCATCCACTGAATAATTTAAGCTTTGAGAAAATTGCGCAAACAACAAATGAAATTCTCCAGTCTTTGCCTTCGAGTCAATTTATAAGTTATAAAATATTTTGATATCATGTGACGTCTCCAATGAGCAGTCGCAGAAACTGGCAAAAGCACAAATTAAAAACACGTTAACTCTGAGGAAGAAACATGACTATCATCATGAATCAGTTTTGATCAGAAAATTAAACGATACAAAATCAAGGTCAAAGAGATGAAAAACGCTTTAACTCCACTGCAAGCCATTGGCAGATGAAACAAAATTTGTCTTGGAACAAGGAGTAAAATAAGAGCTCGGTTTTTAAGTGAACAGAACAAAAACATTGAGTCAGGCTAACCTTCCACACTTGTATAGGTCATGAATATGCAATAATAGACCAGTAGAAACTATACAAACAAACGTTTACAGAGAATATCTGAGATTGCAATACTTAAGATTGTAAATTTTGAAGAACGAAGAATGAATAACAGAGCTGCGCAAAATAGAATTGGGTCTCCGCATTGCAGACACGATGATATAGCCTTGTATCCTTGTAACTTGATTTCATGACAGGGACGGATTGATTTTGTTAGCACAAAGTCACAGCAGAAAAAGCAACTCAATTGTCAATTGAAAAACAATCAAAGATCATGAAAGTTGAGATATGCCCAACATCCTCTTCAATAAGGAAACGTATGACGTGGAACCTAGCGGGTATTCAAGAAATACAAGAATTACCTAAAGATGGAAAGGGAATACGTTCTTAGATAAATGATATTTTAAACACGCCCATTTAACGTTTTGAAAATCTATACTGAAGGACAAAACGATTAAACAAGGTAAAAATATCCTTGAACTTGCTTATTCCTAAATACATAATAACTGCGAAACATGAAAGAGTACATGAGCCACACTGAAATGAAATGCTTTTTGCTTTACTGGACAGATTACAGATACGAATACGATAATATCGTACCTTTCCCAAAACTAACTAAATAATCTTTAACTCCGCAGGTTAAAGAAGCAGCAATGTTACTGGAAAGGATTTCACTACTCAGAAACTGCTCACCGGGCCGATGATATGATATGAATAGACTTAACTGATTTCGTTAAAAAATGCGACCCGCTCCCCCTGGGCTTGAAGCTAAAAAGTTTTTTATTAACGTATCTTTCTCATACCTGGTGGATCAAGTGGAACTGAATTTAATTCTGCTCAATCTAACAGTGGATCTTATAACTGTAATTCTGAAAACAAGTCGCTAAGCGCTAAGTCGCTGTACTGTGCTTTTGCTTCAAATATCTTCAAAACAGGATACAGTTACAAGTAGCACCAACGGTGGATTTATTTTAAAAAATCAAAATAATTTCAAATGTTAGACAAAGATATGAGGTTGATGTTGCACATGGAGTTCACTATCTTCAGTTGTTTCACCTGAGGGACCAAATAGTATAGACAGTTAAAAACGGACGCCAATTACATCCCTCAGACAATAATTCCAATGCTTTAAAAAAAAATCATACAAATGAAATCACTTTCGCTGAGCTTTCTATTGGCCCTCAAAGGACTGTAGCGGATTAGAACCATGGACAGATTACCTAATCAAGAGTAAGTCACTAGCCACTCGGCCAACAACGCTCTAGAAAGGATGGTTTTTGTATATAGCCAGTCCACAACAAGGTGATTTCAGACTTTCAGGCCCTCCGACAGGCCAGGTGGCGGAGTTCGAACCCGCGACAGAAGGATTCCTGCAGATCTCAGGGCAGATTCGCTATCCACTGTGCCACCGACTCCCCATAGAGATAGATTGTGCATTGTAGTGCGAGCAATGGCAAATTTGTATCATCCATTTTTGTTTCCCCTGCTTCCATAAACGTGGCGGCCTCCTCCAGGCCAAAGACTAATGCTTTAGATAGTCAAAATTACTCAGCAAAGATAGAACTCACAATTTGTTTTAAAGAGCCAATGCCAGTACGCTTCCAAGCCCACCAAGGCCTAAAGGTTATATGTAGACATCAATTCCATCAGACTAAAGTATCGAGGCCCCATTTATAAATTCTTAGCCCGATTGCAAATTATTCACAAATTTGTTTGACAAAAAAAAAAAAGTTATCAAGCCTACCTGCTAGTCCAGTGACACCGCCAGCAGTATGCCATGCCTTCAAAAGTCAAGTTGGTCATCTTTCTTGCACTGAAGTCTAACTCTTCTCCAGTCAATTCATCGGCTAAAAGGGTAAAAATATCAGTAATACTAAAAAGATTGAAAATTGGGCTGGCAATAAACTATTGAGTTTCTAAAAGTTTTCATTTCTACACATGCCTAGCAAAGATTTTTATTGTCGGGCTATCGCTCGCTCGTGTCATACAGCTGTCCACAACCGAGTGATCATAAGCCATCGTCATGACATCGAAAGGCCACCTTAAGGCCATCGTAGGGCCAGCGCCAGGCCAGCCACAGGTCAGATTGCCTACTCGAGTCAGCATCAGAAAGGTCATTGGCAATCCCAAGGCGAATATAACCAAAGTGACACGATACTCCTCTGGCTATGGCAAACATTACAGGCCCTGAGAGGCTTTCAAGGCACATCCAATTAAGGTTTGGTTCATATGCACAGCCCGTCCACAACAAGGTGATTTCAAGCTTTAAGCCCTCCCCCCCCCC
>BLXT01007159.1:1894218-1907174 GCA_019648995.1 Plakobranchus ocellatus | reverse complement strand
GTTGAGTGAGAGAGAGAGAGATGGAAAAGGGAGAGGGAAATAAAGAACATGTGTAGGTCATAACTAAAAAAAACCCAAAAGTCCAGTCTTTAAACAATAAAACAGTTCCAATATATCTATAGCCTAAAAAGGAATAAAAAGAAAAAAAGAAAAGCCAGACACCATAGAATAAATCAACAGGGAGAGAGAGCAAGAAACAGAAGAGAGATAGTGAGAGAAAGAAGACAGAGAATTGTACATTAAAATGAAATAAGAACAGACGAAATTGTAAATTGTAATGTATGTGATCTTTCGTTTTGTTATGATGTCAGTCAGTCACCCAGTTACAGACAATAACTCCAAAATCAGGTGACATTACTTACAGGCCTTAATTTGTTATTTGTGTAAACCAGTAAAAATTATTCAAACTATTGTGCAAATAATTGTAACCAATAAAAAGATGAAGGTTGACCAAATTATAAATTATTTTTTGTTTTGTTTATACGACAAACTATTTACCTCTTTTATTGATGTTAGAGGCTCTGTAGTAAGTAATTTATTTACAGAGGGGAAAATGCAACTTAAGGAATAAACACTATTTTTTTGCCATATTTTTCTTCAAGGTTTGAAAATGGTTTATGGGGCTTTTTTTTTACAAACCAGTTCATGTTTACCATCATACATGAGGTATTGGTCAAAAAGATTAATATCAGGTATGATGTATATATTTTTTTTTATTTCAGAAGTCAAACTGAACTTTGATGGTGTAGCAAGAGTAGATTGGAGCGAAACTGATTCATCAAATAATAGAACTTCATACTCTGCCTCTGAAAAATACTTCACCAAAGATGAACTTCTTTTTGGAAAAAGTAAATGTTATTTTGATATTTTTCTTTATTTGTTATTTAATTTGCAGTTAAAATGGTAAAATATAACCATGGAGAAAACTCTCTTCTTACAGAGGTAATCTCTAGCTAGGACAGAGTTTTTTTTATTCACGAAGCTTGGGTCAAAGGGAAATTTGAAATGCATAGCTTGTGATAGGCTCGTAGAGACTGATTATGAGTAACCTTGAAGCCAAGAAATACTCAATGACACAAGGCCTGTGATCAGTTTCATAGTAACATAAGCCCTATTTAGGTGTTATGTAACAGCGTTTCTGTCAGTCCTGCCACCACACATGCAAGCTATACATTATTTTATTCTTTATGATTGGGTCCACAGTTACTGAGATAAAGCAATACCTGCATCAAGCAAGATAAAAAAATAATGTCATCATGATAAAACTAGTGCCTCCTGGCCCAAACGCAACCTCTATAAATAATTCTAGCTTATTGCTTTCTACTCTTTTGCTGATGCAACAGTTATTGCATAGCCCTAACCACACACTGTATGTAATAAAATATTATTAGATGTTTTAATGATGCCAATCGTTATGTTTCACCAGCTATCCCTGCTATTGAGCCTTTGGTTGAGTGATTTTTTGTCATTTTTGAAAAGGGACAATAATACTTTTTCTCCTGCACATATTTTAACGGACTTTAAGAGAGGGTTAAACCGGGATTAAAGTCTTGTTATTTTGGGGTTTTCATTTTAAAAGGCTTAAAACAAAGGGAACTTCAAGGAAATTGAAATATTTATACAAATTTGAACGGAGAGTGAAACAAAGAGTCTTAGGTAAAGTAATAATTATTATCCATGTCTAGGGTACTTGTACAAAATCAAATCTATTAGTTTAAAGCATGACAAAGTGCATTAAAACTTTGGAATATAGAGGTTTGATTGTAGGAAATGAGGTTAAAGGGCAATAAAGATGATGATAATCACCCTCTAATGCAAGTGGTCCATAATAACTAGGTTAATGTCTAAGAATTTGACTTTTAAAATTCATAATTTGCCTTAGGAAATAATTTTGATGATTAAGATTATGACAAAAATCAAAGGCTTTTATCAATGCTTTTAGTTTGCAAGAAAAAAAAAAAAAACAACAACTGAATATTCAGGGGAGAACACTCCTTCTTTGAAATCTCATTTCTGTTTACTCTTTATAGATCTTAATTGCCCTGATACTTTTAAATTTTTCTAATGGACACATGTCAAAATCTTACTTTCACAAATGCTTTTTGTGAAAATGTTAAGAAAATTGGACAAAATATATAAAATATTGCAGCTTGGCTGTCATTCCATTGTTATTTCCAGTTCTATATTAAATACCAAAAATACATTGCTTTAAAGTTTTCTCCTTCATGTTAAGTGAAGCTTTTACTTGCACTGTATGCAGTTTCCTTTATGGTAAAATTGAACAGTAAAGTGATATACTTTATGTGTTGTTTTTTTTGTCAATTTTCAGCAGACATTTCTGAAGGTGATTTCAGTGAGCTTTCCAATGGCCGACATGTGTGGCCTTTTCAATTTCAGCTGCCATTTGGACTGCCATGCTCGTTTGAAGGACCCTGTGGTTATGTTCGCTATATCATAACTTGTAAGATCAACAGACCCATGAAATTCGACCACAAAATCAAGAAGATATTTACCATCCTGAGCACGCTTGATCTAAATTTAAATCCAAGCAATATGGTAAAGTTTTTAATCAAAGTAGTAAACAAAAATCTGTTTGCTCTTTATTTGCTCAGCATTATATCAGAAAGTTTTGTTAAGAAATATTAAAAATTTTAAAAAATCTGTTTCTTTCATTATTTGCTTAGTATTACGTCAGCAAATTCTGTTAAGAAATACTGTAATTAATGCATATTTTACTTATTATTTTGCATCACATGGTAATCCAATGTTTAAGAATTGGTTCATTGCAAGGCATTGATGGATTACTATTTTTCCATATCACAGTTATCCATGTAAAAGCTAAATGAACTGCTTTACAAAGCATATCTGGAAAAAAACAAGTATTATTTGTTTTTCTCTTAAGCTATTTGAGCCTTTACTGTCTGAACTCATTGTGCTTCAACCTTAAGAAGTAGATCTTAGTAGTGTTTGAGTTGAAAATGACATTATTTGCAAAATATTTGAAATTAAATCACTGCCTTCCTCTAGATAAGAAGCTGTTTTTGCATGAAGTTTTGATAGCAAAATTAATGCAGGTTTTTAATTAAAATCAAAACAACACTTATTTTAATTTAATGTTTTTCTTTTTGTGTTTTTATCACACTGCCTATCATTCTCTAGGCATAGTACAAATTATTTGGGGGTTTTCATTTATAAAACCTGCAAAGCAGTCAAAGATGAAGGAAGAAAAAAAAGATGATTTATTTTATTTTTGTCAAACCATGTGAACACTTTCATATGATGTTTAACAGGCATAAATGGTCAACCAACCCTTTACATAGGATTCTTTTGATCTCTTAAATGTATTTCCATGATGGATCACACTTGATAATTTAATGCTTATTATCTTAAAATTATCCTTTGCTTAGCTGTGTGTTTCTAGATGTGGATTCATGTTCTCCTCTAAAGCCCTAAAAATTGCTCAGATGGAAGACTGAATAGCACAATCACTCAAGTATTGTAAAAAAAATTGTTGTAGATGTTTTATGCTCACGTTAAGAGTTTAGGGAAGTACATTGAAGGAAGTAATTTTGAACTGATATGAACACTACGTTTAGTTAAAAAAAATAATTCATTATCAAGCTGGAAATCTACACTTATTAACAATAACAGGGCAACACAGAAGCTATAAAAAAAACATCAGAACAGATCCTTAATTGTGCACTTTTATGCTCCTTCTGTCCTCATTTCATTTCTTACACGCACATAATTTCCAAAAATTTTGTTGTATCTTCATTGTGATATCTTTAAGTTTAACTTATTTAAATGCCTTTTTTTTTTTTTTTTTTTTTTTTTTTTTTTTTTTTTTTTTTTTTTTTAATATACTTTTCAATTTTTTTTAAAATAGAAAAGAGTGCAGGATTCAAAGCAAAAGCAGTTGTGCTGCCTGTGGTGCAAATCTGATCCCATTTCAGCATCCTTTCATATCGAACGCCAAGGGTTTGTTCCAGGGGAAGCTATCAAGCTTTTTGCTGAGATCTGCAATGGTTCAAACAGAAAGATCAGCAAGTCTTTTGTTGAACTGAGAATGGTAATAAACATAACAGAGTGATTTTAATGTTCAAAAGGTGTGATCAAAGCTTTAATAAAAAAAATGGAGACATTTGTCTGGATTATTCTGCTGAATTTAAAAAGAAAATTAATATAACATAAGCATTGTAGTGATAGGAATCCACTTTATGGTATTTGTTTTATTGATAACTAAGAGTATTTTAGACCACAATATGAATTTGTTGCTATATTGATCACATTCTTTTTAAACCTGAGCCAGTTTAAATTTAGTTTGTTCATTAGGAGATATCACCTATGCTTATTAAAAAAAATATGTGGTGAGGAATGAGAACACCAGTCGGGTTGCACTGAAGTTACTATAGAGGCCTAAATGGAGAGTGAAGGTCGGTCATGGTCAAAATTGAGTTAAGGTCAGATCATTATTTAACAACCATTTATACACCTTTTCTGTGAGTGTCAAGATGAAATGAAACTTATTTTAAAACATGTTGTATCGAGCAAAATGTTGAAAATTACATTAAATTGTGTAATTCACCTCCAACAACTTTGCACCCTTTGAATAGCGGACTATTGAATTCCAACCCCATCACACTATATGACAAACGAAAAGGAAATTCTTCTGCATTTTTATTCATAAGTAGTGCTGTGAATACAATGACCTAGAAGTGAGAGAGCGTTTGCGCAGCCCATACCCTCCCTTTCTCATAGCTTTCCTACACTACCCTACACTGCTTGCTTTTTCTCCTCGAGTCAAGTCGATAATTCTATATATTCTCATCTGCTTTTTTAAAGTGATATTTTATCTCATCCGTAGAATCAATTATATCTTATAAATAAAGCATGAACTATTTTAAATTAATTATTTCTTTTGAGTACTACTACGGTTGCTAGGAGTGATAACAAAAGCAACAATGGCGGACAGAGAGATCGCAAAGATAGAAATCTATCTCAACGATCTAAGAGATATCAGTCTTCATGGCTTGGTCTCAGATAATGATCACAGAGAATTAATTTCTGATTACTTCTGATCTATATATCTAGATCTAGAACTAAGGTAGACCTAGATAGATTCTATCCTAACCTGATTCTCCTAATAAATTTAGACCTATCCACCTTTCTGTATTTTCTATGAACTGTCTTTATTTGCATTCTAGATCTGGACTAGATCATGATCTAGATATTATTGTAAAAAAAAAAAATGCATTGCATGATCTAAAAGTATATTTTGTACTAGTTTGACCCCATATTATTGTTCAGAGGATGGATTTTTACTTAATAATGTCGGACATGCAATCAAATAGAAAAAAAAAAATGACCGGAAGAGTTTTTTGTTTTTTTTTGCGGTAGAAACCACACAAAAAAGAAGAAAATAAATGTCAGATCTTAAACCTCGATTTTCTCATTTTGTTATATGCATGTATTTTGTGCCTTTAAACTGTGATAACTCAGGCTAGAATTAAGATATTTTAAAAATTCAAAAACTAAAATGATCAGTAATATCTAAGCTAGAACATGGTGCAAATAACTCACAATGTAAAATTTTTCACATCGCAGCAGGTTTTCTTATTCATCATCTCGTATATTTGAGGTAAAACTACTGACGTATTCTCCAACATAAATTCCTTAACACCTAATATTTGATTTTTTACATTGTGTGTAAAAACGCCATAACAGACATAGCATGAGCATGCTTTTTTTGCAGTCATCAAATATTTGCAATAATGATACATTAGTAGAGGATACTCCAACCTCCTTTTTATCATAATTTAAGATCAAACTCCTACAGCAAAACCTATGCAAGTGCCAACAAAAGTTACCGGATCAACAACTTCAATTAGTTGAGTCAGTTTTTGGTGATCCATAGCAAAAGATAAAACTATTAGGTTTGTAAATGATCATACAAAAAAAAAAAACAACAAAAAGGATAGAGATAGATAGAGAGGCAGAAAGGTACAGAAGAGAGAGAGAGAGAGAGAGAGAGAGAGAGAGAGAGAGAGAGAGAGAGAGCAAAAAAGAAGAAAGAGTGTGTGTATACATGCTCAGATTCTCTCAAATGTAGAAAAAGGAAGCAACTTTATCTTGACATAAAGCAATCTCAGTTCCATACCATAATCAAAGATATGAAAAACCATGAGATCATATTTTGTTTTCAGTCGGCTAGTATTGAAACAAGATTTATCTCTGAGGTATTTAAAAATTTTGTTTTTTGTGACTAATAAATGCGGAAGTTAGAGTCTAAATGTAAGTGCTTAGGAATCCTTGAGTGACTTTAGCTGCACTGTGGGCTAAAAAGAATACAAGGTAAATAGAGACAATTAAGTTACTATTAAGTAATGATTCCTCTCCTTAGTAATACTTGTAAGCCCATAAAATATATTTTGGGATTCTTTCTCACTTAAGATAGCGTTATTGTTTTAAAAAAACTGGGAAGCAGTACTAAAAGTGAGAACAAGAAAATGATAATCTTGTCCTAAAGGCAATAAAGATCAATGACCAAGGAGTCTTAGTGTCTTAGTGACAAAATATTTTTTCCTCCCAGCAGGGAAGGGGGGAAGGGATGGGAGAAGCAGGTATGAAAATTATGATTTTTCCAAATTTCAACAAGTTGAAGACTGTAAACAGCCATTCACTTTCACTTTGAAAAAGGTGATCAAGAACAGATCACCACCAACATACACCCATACATTGAAAGAAAAATAGGCAGAATAAGAGGGCCAGAATTACTCAAGGTTACCAGTCCCCTGGTTTGGCGTGCAACATTGGACTTCACAGACGCTATATCCATACCCACCTCCTCCATGCCTTCCTTTTCCCATTCAAATAGCATGACTTTGTTTCACTGCAAATCATTAATTGTGAATGATAGGAATATATAAGTGTAGACTAAGTGTCTATCTCCCACCCCACAGGTTAACCTAGGCCAGGCCTGGATTTTGACTAACTGTTGCCCATCCAACATGTATTTATTTTACAGCCTTCTGTTTGTTCACACATTCATTAAACTTATGACAATGGCTCATTCATTGTGTACTTTATGATTTTACACGGGCAACTAGAACATTGCTCTGACTATGGGCAGTTGTAAATTTTTTCTAAATGTAAAATGTTGGCATGAACAGAAGCTATGCTTCGACAAATTCAATAGTGCGTTTCGGGGTATAAATTGTTTATATAGTTAAAAGTCCACCAGACCATAAAACTATGCACTTAGGTTGAGTGTGATGTGGCATGGGGTTCATTTTGATTGTAACTACTGTAATGATATACTTATGAACTTCATATTGTCTTCCAGGTGACAACATATCGAGCCACTACATCCACTACACTCTCCTCTAGAGTTATTGCAAGTATCTCTAGACCAGAAATCCCAGCCCATTCTGAAGATATTTGGTCAGGGGAGGAACTCATCATTCCATCGGTGCCTCCCTCTTTTCTGGAAGGGTGCAACATAATTGACATCCGTTATTTTGTGCAGGTGAAGAATGCATGGATAATGGTTATTGTAAAAAATAATGTAGAAACTGGAATAGATTAGAAGAGGGGAAATATAGCCATTCAAACATAAGTATTGATAAATGATTTTCTTTTCTTAATTATTTTAATTCTATTTTTTTTTTTTATCCTCATGACTTTCAATGCCTTTTGTCATACATTAGGTTTTTTGTGTTCTAATTTTTTAAATATTTCAACTCATGCCCATCAAAGAAAAGAATCTTTTCTAAATAGAACAACATAATAAATTTAGTATGATTTTTAATAGAAATAGTACTTGCATAAACATTACACATTTTGTTGCTAACCATAAACATAATTGTCCATAGCTAAATGTTGATCCTGCTGGGCCTGCTTTAGACCTTGAGATTCCTTTGGAAGTGGTAATTGGCACTATCCCTCTTATGTCAGTTGTGAAGCAGAATCCACCAATGGCTCCTGTTGCATTCAATGATGCTTTGTCCTGGCCTTTGCCTCCCCCATCAAAGCCTGGTTCTGCACAGATTTTTCCTGACTTAGGTAAGAGTATGCATTAATAGTGAAATTTTATACATATAGCCAAAAACACAATATTCTAAATAAACTTTAAACTGTGCACTTTTTTTTATGATCCTAAACTTTGTCAATGTTATGTGATGATAATTTTTCTGACATTGTAATCCAATGATGACAGAGAGTTCATAAGCGATTTTGTAAAAAAAAATGTATAAGTTTGTTCTTTAATTATAGCTTAATCTTTTGTCTTTACAGCCCCACCATCTTACAATGAATGCATTACTGGCCGAGTCAACATTAAGGACAAAGAGGATGAATACACTCGTGGAGATTTTGTTTTTGCTCCAGCATACACCTATTACAACTGGGGACATGCATCTGCTTTGCCAGAATGAAAGGACAAAAAGTGAAAACCGTTTTAAAATTTAATTATTATAAAAGCATTTGAAATTAAATAAAAAAACTCACAACCAATGTGGATGATTTATTATTGGAAATATAATCTTTAGCACATTTGTTGAAGAAGTTGTTTCTAAGATGTTTCAGTGCTCTAGTGCTCAGGTTTATTTTACTCCAACAATTTTTATTAAGTTGAACTGTAGTTTACATAACCATGTAATTGTTAAGTGTTTACAGAGTTTTTGCAGCAGAAGTTTGAGTCAATCTACTCAGTGAGACAGACAATGTTTTTAAACTTCAAAGTCATTTTCATGTAAGCTTTAAGTATTGCCAAGCTAATTGCTCGGTTGAAGAAAGGCTGATTAATCATCAGAGTAGTTAAGGTATTCTATTTTCAGACACCTTATTTGGTATTTGATTATCAAAGGAAGTTCTTTCACCCCTTATGTACGATCATGATAACTAAACCCCTTCAGACAGATTTAAGGGATGTTTTAAGGCAGATTTTTTTTTAAGCTATTTTTTTGTGTAATGTTTCGCAATATTAAAATTTATGAAAATTTTAGTAAGCATGCAAGGCAATGAAATAAAACTCCAATAGAGAAAAATGACTCTCGTATTTATTAAATTAACATGCTTAGCCACTGTCTAGCAAAGTGGTTCTAATTTTTAAAGTGCATAACTGGATATGCTTTATCTATTTAAAATAAAAATATTTTTTGACATACCAGTTTTTCAAACTGAAATTAAAATCTCTATTTTTAAGTTAAATATTTTTAATCTTAAAATCTTTTTCATTTTTTTTCCTCCATTGCTCTGCACTGGCTTATACTTGATTAAGTCAAGCCATAACTGTTGAAATCATTAAATTACTATTATTTTTTTTGGGGGGGGAGGCATTGTTTAGATCCTTTTTCTTTCATTTGAATACTCCCTTCTGATGTGTTATCTTTTTTATTAAACCATTGTAGGATTTTGTGAGATCGTATCCTCATTGCAATTTTAAAAATATTTTTTCAATGATAATGTTTTTCGAACTTTAATACTGAATATTAATTTACTGTATATGCTATTTTGGACAGAAGTATACAAGTTTGCCTTTTAACAATCGAATTTCTTGAAAAATATGAATACTGTTTTTTGTTTTGCTGCTGAACTCATAACTTTTTGTTGCAGCAACTGATTTTTACATGTAATGTTTTTCTAGCCTTTGATATTTTAATGGTGATGGGTACAAAGTATTTAAAATGTGCATATATATTGTTGTTGCATGTATTCTGGAGTAAATTATATATATATTATATATGTATATATATATATATATATATATATTTTTTTTTTTTAAACTGAATATTTTTCTGTCATTCCTGATTACACACTGTATCAGAACTGCAACTAAATATGGTTCTTTTTGAGAGCACTGTAATAATTTTTTTTTTATATACTAAGATTATTAACGCCAAAAGCTGAAAAAAATGGAAACATGAAACACAATATTACAAAACTAATGGATAATTATTAAATTGATCTCCAGAACATAAATGCTACATGCGTATCGTTTCTTGCTTTAAATTAAGTCTATGGCAGAGACAATTAAAGCAGCTGGATATGAAAAATTAAATTCTATCTTAGAAAACAGCAAGCAATGACACAAATTAAGCTTTTGTATGCGATGGTTTTTTTAGATTTTTTTTTTTCCTTTAGCGTGTCTAACACAAGGTGATCGCAAGCTTTTCTTTTAGGTCCTAGTCAAGCCAGGGTATCCCTGGGAGCTCAAATTCAAATCATAATAGAAGGATACCTGCAGATCTATTTTTATAGTCATTGTGCCACCTGTTATAGAAGAGTATTTTTCCACAAATATGTATTTTACAAGTTTCTACAATTCATTTTCATTGTACTTTTTTTCTGCTTACCATATAACAAGCATATATTATATATGTGTGTGTGTCATCATGTTATGTCAAAACCTAAGTAAATGACATATGTGTATATTTTTTTAAAGAATGTTTTATTATCAAATCATGTCCTACATTTAATATTTTGGATAATATTTAAAATCCTAGATGAATTTTTTTACTGTGTTCAGAACAGTTAAATTGTATTCTTTTTAAAAAAAGAAAACTGCTCTTTTGAATGATTAACAGTGGAACAGAAAACATAAATATATTCATTGAAATTCGAGATGTAGCCAGGTAAAATCGGGCGTTGGTATAAATGTCTTTAAGTCGGCAAGAAGTTGATAAAAACAAAGATAAAATATGTATGAATTGTAGCATGCATCATCTAATAGTAATATCACATATAGGCAAATGTTTTAAAATGGTTGAATCACACACACACACACTAAAAAAAAAAAAAAAAAAAAAGAAGAGAAATGCTGACTTCCTTGTTTTGAGAAATCTGAGATTCATATTCAATTTCCAAAACTTCTTCACACCCACTTGATTGTTGTACTTGTGTTTATGAAATTGCATTTTTAGCCTTTCCATTTTGGGCAATGTAGTAATTCATAATTGTTTAATATTTCAAACTTTGGAAAACCAGTATAAATGAATCAGAAAATGTATTTTGATAATTTAAATCATTGAATCTTGAACCAACTTGTATCTTAATTTTCTTTTTGTGAGGTTTTCATTGGTGAAAACAGGATAGAGATATGTGAATTCTGAGCCAAAAGATTGCATTTGGAAATTTTTTAATAAACAATTCAAAGACCGGAGAGAAAAAGACATGAAATTTTTTTTGGGTCAAAAGTTTTATATACCACATACCATATTTGATTCATTAGGACTGATTTCAAGACAAATAAGCTTCTTTATATTCACTTAAACTCCATAATCTGCAACACTTTTTTGTAAAGGTTCAGGAATAGGAACATATCTAAAAGTTGACCACACCTTTTTTTTTAATTAAGGATAAAGATAAAATGTCAAAAAAAAATTATTTTGAATTTCTAATTCTGGCTTAATACTCAGACTGAGCTGGACTCCTGTGGAGGGCTTTAACCCATGAAAGAAAGTCCCTACAGATTTCTAGTTGAATTAAAAAATATTACTCCATGTTTAATTGTGCCAAAAAGTTTTTGAAAATTTGAAGATTAATAAGGAAATTTCAATGGATTTATACTTTATGATTTCTTGCATTTCTTGCCCAACTTTTTAAAAACTGGTGATTTGTGTAAATTTATTTATTTTACCTGGCTGACTGGGAACAGAGCTGAAAATCAATAACTTGTTGTTTATCACCAGAGGTTCTCATATGTTTTGTTAATTGTTTTTATAAAGCAAATATTAACTCAAGAGGTGGCTATTCTGAAATTATTGCAAAAATGAACTTGATGCATCTATACATGTATTAATAATTTTTTTCATACATTATTCTTACACATTTTTTCTCTGAATGAAAAAATATAAGTCCCCTTTTGGACAATAAATGGATTTAATATTTTGATGATATTTTATTTTGAGCTTTTTAACTTGTTCAAATTTTTACATGTTAAGCATTATTTCATATACAATTTTATATGTACTGGTGGTACTCTACAATATCAAGTTTGCAATTTCCCAGTTTTTTTTTTTAAAAACGAAATAAATTTCTATTAAATTTGAGGAAAGTTTCATATAGTTGTACATGTAATTATATTACTAATTGTTATTCTATATTCTCGTGTTATTTTTCTTTTATTTAATGGAGAAAAAAGCTTTTATTTTGTAATGAAACGAATGAATGGTTAATTTTACCATTTTGCCTTATGGCTTTTAAAGCTATAATCGTATAATCGAAAAGGCCTTTGTACTTGGGCAAAGGTGCTATCGATAAGGAAAATTTCAGAATTTCTTTAAATTACAGCCCTTCCTAGTTTGTAGAGGACTGCAGTAAGATTTGGCTAAAATAAAGCCATACTCTATACTTGATAAAATCAGCATTAACAGAAGCAATAAGTATTATAACAATGATTATAATTACATTTATAATAATCCTACTGTAGTAAAATGATTGTAAAGCTACAATTGCTGGGTTAATTTTGACTGTGTTTTTTTTTTTTCATACGTTGGCCAAAGTGTTTACCCTTAGTATTTATAATATGATCTCTAAATATTTAATTTGAAGAATTTTTTTTACACCCGCTTGATTCTGAGCAAAATCAGAAAAAAAAAATGCTGAGGAAACGAATAATTTTGATATTACTGTTAGAGTTGGCAAGATATAAATCTAGATTTAAATAGTCAATTCATCTTGCTTTGTCAATCACAAATACAACAACAACAACAAAAACAATAACAATAATAATAATAATATTAAAAAAAAAATTAATAATAATAATAATAATAATAATAATAATAATAATAATAAAAATATTAATAATAATAATAATGCTAACAATGGAAAAAATGATGATGATGATGACGCTAATAATGACAGAAATGACATTGAGGAAGATTTAGATCTAGATTTAGCTATCGATAATCAAGTAAATTCAAATAATACTATCGATCTAACATCAGCTTGTTTTCACA
>BLXT01007159.1:1867768-1888246 GCA_019648995.1 Plakobranchus ocellatus | reverse complement strand
ATTATGTAATGATAGCAACAACAAATTTATGAATTGACAACAGATTTGAGTGAAAGAACAGGATAGCCAATGTCTGTTCCAGACAGGGCACCTAAGGAAGAAGAATTACTATTATACTGATTCATGTAGTTATTCATTTTAATTTCGTTTTTTTTTTTTTTAATTATGCCATCATTATTCTTTTTCTTTTTTATTTTTCACCTCACCAAAGTGTAGTAAAACTATTGCATTGGTCTCGGGCCTGCCCCTTCCCTTTCATACTGGAACCAAAGACACCTCTCCCCCGACCTCGCCCCTTCGAGGCATAAGATCATATCTGAATGTCCCTTGAGGGCGTAAAAGGAAGACAGAAAAGATAATCTAAATGAGGAAAACAGTTAGAATATAGGCGAAATTTGCTTTCGGAAAACTTCCGATCGAAAAGTATGGCTCTGCTTGTCCCTAAGTGTCACATATAAAGAAGTTATCGGCGATTATGCTTCTCCACGCATTTTTTTTTACTCGGATCCTCTAAAAAAAATGACTACGACTACGAGCCCAGTTCCTTATACACCATTCGTTGAAAATTTTTAATAAGCTACCCTTTTACAATCCCTACTCGTTTCTCCTCTAGTTTTTCCAGGGCGAGCAAATGTCCAAGTCTCATATTAAATCGCAAAATTGATATTCACTAAATGCTAATAAAATTATAAAATCCCCTGTTGAGCGCAGATTTTTCAACCTCAACGTGAAAATAATCTGAATATTCATTCTTCCGCGTGATTGAATCTACCACCAGCCTTGCGAGTGGGCAAAAAGGCCGAGGTCATAGAGCGGCAACGACATAATGCAAAGAAACAGATCCTTCGTATTCAATGAATCGGCGAAGAAATAATTATAGTCTTGACTGTACTGGTACTATGTACACTCGCATAACATTCATCAAGACTGCTGGGCAGAAGTAAGCAAAGCTGAGACAGAGAGAGAACTCCTGTATATTATGTACTCTTTCTTTTACTTCCGGAATCTGCAAAATAATGTAAAACAATAATATAAATAAACCACAACAAAGATATCGCAGAGCGGTGTGTAAAAACAAACTCGTTAATAATAATAATAATCATCATCCATATTATATTCAACGTCTTGATCCAGACATACTACAGCTAGATCTCTAGTCTAGAGTGAAATGAATTATCACCTAGATCTAGATATCTAGGTCTAGAGTCTAGGAATAACTAGATCTAGATTCTAGCCTAAATCCGATAGGGTTTTAGACAGCCAAAATTTAGGTTTTAGACCTAGAAGGCACAGATCTAGATCTAGACTTAGATTCAAAGATCTTACCGTTTGAAGGTAGGCTTTGAAAGTGTAAATTTATTTCTGTTTAGACAAAAAAATGCAGGACTACTTAAGAGTCGCTCAACAACAATGAGATATAGGTATCTAGATCAGTAGGCCTAACGACCTCAGAACAGATTCAGATTCAGCAATCGAGACATGATGATGTAGATCTAGTAGCCTATCTAGATCTAGATCTACATCAGTTAACTCTACTTAAAAAAAAAACAAAAAACAAAACAACTGGTAAATAAAAACGGCGAAATAAAAATGTAGGCAATCTGTGACTATTTAACAATAACATTATGATTGTTATTAATGTTAATCTCTCCTCTTAAAAGAGAATGTAGACAATGATTAAGATAAACCTAGGCCTTTTGATTGGTGTAATTTTTAAAACGATCTTGATATATATGTATGTGAAAATTGCAATTGTACAATATTGATAATTTGAAATACATATCTCTTCATTCCTGTCAACAGAAAATCCAAGATTTAAACAGAGTGTACAAAGGAACTAACAGTTTTGGAAATAAAATGGTCAAGTTTGAAGATTAATCCTTGAACAATGTGTGAAAGCATCAGAATTGTATGTGCCCTTTGTCGGGTTGGACTGTATGCAGTAAGTTTTAATACCTTACTTATAAATATCTACTAGATCTACTACTTAAATTCAATAATTGAAGTCTTAGTAGTTGTATTCATCAACTTGCTGTATTTTTTTTTTTTTTGTGGTAAATTGCTACAGAGTGACGATGTATCAATTAACGAGCTGTTAATTGCTACAGAGTGACAATGTATCAATTAACGGGCTGTTTATAGCTACAGAATGATGATTATCGATTTACGAAGGATTTTTTAACTCTTCAGCGACTGGTGAGTAGACCTAGTCTAGTTTTTATTTTTAAAAGCTGTTTCCCCTTCTGTTTTCTTTGTTTGCTGTGACAGGCACTAAAATAGGGTGCCTGAGATTAGTCAAGTCACATTCACTCATCCATCATTGCAAGAAAGATGGAAAGTTTTCTTCAACGGCAGTACAAGTCATATGCATAATTCGACGAAGCCTTTACAAAATAAGAGGACAATTGCATTGTCTTTCGGAAAAAAAATTGAAACAGACAATCACTGTCAACTACTGTCCAAAGTTACATTCCGTAATTCTCACTGCGTTAAAGCACTATTGTAAATAATGCAGCATTTTTTGTGTGCAAGTGTCGCAACATTAGTGAGGGAGGAGATATTTGTGGCTGTGTGAGGAATGTCGCAAGATTAATATAAAACTGAAAGAGGAGTGCTTTGTGGTTGTTAAAAGGCAAAGACTGAGTTTTGTTGACAAAGCATATGTACATAATGATCGACATATTCATCTTTGCATGGATATATTTTGTAATTTAAGCTTAAGCTGGCACCAAATTTTTCATTAACATTTACAGCAACAAATAAGAACTTAAAACAAAACCAAAAAAGTAATCACCACTCTTTTATTGATTCCGCAATTATATGACGTTGAAAAGTTACTTTTAAATGCCCCCCCTTTTTTTGTTGTACATTGGAACCTAAAGATAAGGTATTTTATGTATTTTTTTAACACTTTGGGATGTCTGTTACCCCCAATGCTGTTTTATGTATGTCTTTAACTTAAGTCCTATTAAATGAATAAATACCCCTGTAGAATGATTTAAACGGAACAGGAAAAATCTCATTGCAAGTTAAAAATTCTTTAGTGTCTTATCTAACCCCTCTGTGTAATGAACACCTTTTGAGACAGGCTCATTTAAAAAATATTTACAAGTTTATTTAAAAAAGAACTCTTAAAAAAGCAAAATGCCTCTACAATATGGACCAGACACCTATTAAGATAAAAGAAAATATGGCCCCTGTTTTTTCTCATTGAACCCTTCAATTATTTTGCTCTGTGTTATTAAAAAAAGCTAGAGTAGATCGATAAAGCTAATTTATTTAAAGCAAAACAAAACGATCCATTATGTAGCTCAAAGATTAAACAAAAAAATGGCCTTCAATGAATGGTGCTAACTCTTTAGGCTGAACCCAAACAGGCACCAGACTCGCCGGTCAGACCAGACCGCCTTTCGATGCAAAAGAATGTGCAGCAGCTGATTAGTAATCACAGGTAATGAAAAACGATGATCCACCCACACCAAAACCCGACTTCCTAGATCAGACCGTTTGGGAATGGGCTTGTTTATTCCATGCTGATCGTCCAGTGAAAGGGGAGATAATTTATATGGGTTTTCCTCTGAAAATAATCGCTCTTTCCCCTCCGTACTCACGTGTGTAGCATTTTGCAATCAGTTCATTGTGTTATGGAAGAACTTTTCTGAGGACTGCCTACAAAGGATAACGAAACGCTTATTCTATGTGTGCAACAAATCCCAGTACAAAAGGCGCAAACTTCACCAGAATAGAAACTATATACAACAGCAATGGGTGTCTATTGCTAATGAGATAAAATCTGAAGGTAAGTGCTATCATGTTTGATCTTTTTTTATTATTGTCATAATCATTGTTGTTGTTATTGCTGCTGCTGTTTTTTTTTTTTTTTTTTTTTTCATATATAGCCAGTCCACAGCAAGGTGATCTCAAGCTCTCAGGCCCTCCGTCAGGCCAAGGCACCGGTGGCGAGGCTCGAACCCACGACAGAAGGTCGGTGCTAGCCACTGTGCCATTGATGCCCCGCTGCTGCTGCTGATGATGATGATGTTTAATTTTGTTGGTTGCATGGAGATATGATATAAGAGTGAGACATGTTTTAAAAGCATTTCAATGTCCTACATCTTTTATTTTATATATAAGTAATGTACATGAAGAGGACTAAAACCAGAATTAGATTTATTCATAATACATGTAGTTGATATCACTGTATTATATGTTTGCATACTCCAAGTATGAATGCCCCTTAAATGACCTCTCTCTCTCTCTCTCCCTCCCTCTTCTCCATTTCTCTCTCTCTCTCTCTCTCTCTCTCTCTCTCTCTCACAGTCTCTCTCCACCATGTTGCGTTCAAATGTAACATCCTTCATTCGATTTTGAGAAACTCGGTAAAACTGTTTGTAAAAATTTAATCAAGACATTATTTTGCCATGGTACGCTTCCAGCTGGTGATGTGAAATAATTCATTAATGAATTTCAGATTGCTTTTCCGTCTCCAGTTTGTCTCCCGGCAGATCTTGCTGTGGTAGCTGTAGCCATAAGGGGTGAATCGGTATCAGCATCAATTGTGTCCATATCATTTATCCTCTCTGGTTCCCGGTTCTGTATATAATTGTGCAGGATGCATGTTGCTTTCACAATGTCAATAGCAAAATTCACATAGATTTCCTTGAAATTCTCCACATACTAGATAATATCCCAAATGCACACTCAATCTGCTTTCGTGCGCTGGATAGCCTATAGTTAAAAATGCATTTGTCATCTGATAAATCCCTGTGCGAAAAGGGTCGCAGAAGATTTTCAAGCAGAGGAAAGGCCTCCTCTCCAACAAAGATGTATGACACTTCTATGTTGGTGTTGGAGATCTTTTTTAGAGTCTTGAAATATGCCTCCATTGCTGGAGTTGCCAAATTCCCCCAATAAATTTAGACCTGGCATCACATGTTGCCATCAATACGATGGAGTGATGCCCTTTATAGTTAAAGTATTGGGAACCGGAATTGGTGCATGCTTTTAGCTGCACATGTTTTCCGTTGATGACGCCTGCATATAAAGGAAATTGCCATCTTTCATAAAAGCGGTTGGCCATATGTTCCTATGTTTCCCTGTCTGGTTCAGTCAATTCTTGTGGCTGCAGTCTTCTCCAAATCACTTGCAGAGTGTATTTCACAATGCAGCGAAGTGTTTCAGCTCTAAGTTGAAATCGAAATCATAAAATGCCAAAGATTTGAATGATTCACCTGTTGCAAAAAATCTGAAAATAGAAAATTCATGTACCAATATTATGTAGAGAGATAATGTATATTTTATAAATATTTTGTAAATTATTTATTCTACAGATTGAAAAAAATCCAAACATTTTTTTTCAGTGAATGAAGTGAAGTCAAGATGGGGCCACATCCGCAATTACTTTCTGAAAAAATATCGGGAAAGTAGAAGTTTCAAGTCTGGCCAGGCAGCTACAGAGAAAAAAAATGGCATCTTTACGATGTTTTAACATTTTTGATTCCTGTGTATGAGCCACGAGAAACATGCAGTAATCTTTCCCTGGATGAAGAAGACAGTGAAACTGTCCAAGCCATCGAATCCTTGTACACGTATTCGCAGAGTTCATCTCCAACCACCAGCATGGCCAATTCTCCAGCCACACAACTACCAACTGTGCCCTATAAGAGAGCACCAAAAAGAAAGGCCACCAGCACAACTGCTTCTGTAGTGGATGAAGAAATCTTAAAGACACTACAGAAGTCGCAGAATGATGACGCAATGAGGGCCAAAAGCCTCATTCCTTCATTGCAGAAGCTGAGGCATTTAGAAACATTAGAATTTCGAGTGGAGGTGCAAAGTCTCCTGATAAGTTACCTGAGGCGTCAAGATGAAGAACAAGCCAGAGGCTCTGCAAATTCTTGACCTTCTCAGGGGGCTTCCAATTTGAATTACAGCACCAACAAACAATACTATCAACTATGGATGAACTAAAAAGTTTAAACATGGCAATGTTCAGTGTTTAAAGTTAACTACAAGTTAGTGTTAAAAAAAAATCGGGACTTGTTTTATTCTCTTTTAAATCATTGCCATTGTTGTTGTGGTTGTTGCTTTTGTTGTTGTCCTCATCATCGCTACTTCTGCTGTTGTTTCTACTGTGGTCTACATTATCGTGATGATGATGGTGATGATGATGATATTGATGCAGAGATGCCAACCTCTACGGATTTTGGTATTTTTTTTACGGAAATGCGTAAAAAAATACGGAAGTACTGAATGCTGTTTGAAAATACGGAAATTTGGTCATTTTTGTTTTGGCTTTATTATTTTTTAAAAATAAAATTGGCTCAAGATTTTCACACTTTTGATACCAATCATCTATGTGGGGAGTAAAAAGAAGTCAGTTTTGATATATCAATATTAAAAATCAGAATCATTTTGTAGGGAGCTGGTGGTGTGGTCCATAGGCAAGAGCTCAACTCTATGGAAGGAAATATATTATATTCATAGATCATGTGGCCACATATTGAAACATTTTAGATTTGTATTTTTTTTTAATATAGATAAGGAAAACCATCGGGTCAGCATTGATTGCAAAGAGATCTAAAGTTAATTTTTAAGAGTTACTACTGATACAAACCAGTTAGTGGTTTCAAAAAGGCAAAACCTTGGCCTATAAATTAATGTTTATAAATATCGAGCAACTAGTCTCTGCTTAAATTAGACAAGGCCTATTTTGTATGAATTTATCTTGAGAAAATTATTTATTAAAATATTGGATCTAACCAGAGACTTTGTATTTAATCTGTTGTTTCTAAAGCAAAGACTACTTTTTTAAAACCTTTATACCTGACAAATTGTTTATGATATGATGGTTTTACCGTAATTTTTTATGCATTGTAAACAAATTTAAAGGTCTCTCCAGTTGCAAATGAAAAATTGTCTAGGAATGATTTGTTTAAAGGATATTGTTTACATCAGAAATTAGCCTGCGACTTATTCATTTCATCAACAATTGGATGTGAAAAAAAGTAAAAATTTCAATTTTAACATTTCTGTTACTGGATTGAAATTTCAATGGGTATTACTGAAATGGCTTGTAAAATACTGAAATGAGGATGGAAAATTACTGGAACTTACTTTTTCAGGTTGGCAGCACTGGTGATGATGATGATGATGATACTTTTGATCATAATAAATAGAAAGAAAAAGTAACTTACCTCAAGGTTATAGGAGCAATCGGTTTTCTATAATTAGTTCCTTCCTTTGTGAAATCATCTCTGCAGATGTTTAGAAGTTCATTGAAAGAGCTTGGTTTCATGCGAAAATATTGTATGAATCGTTCACTATCTTTAACAAGTTGGGGATATAACTTGCCATAACATTTCCTCTTTTCTTGTATGGGATGGACCCAAAATCGTCTAGATCAATGCTGTTTGGCTTGCCCTCTTCTTAACCACCATAACAACAGCCACTTTCTCCTCCAGCTACACGCCATTTTAAAAAGACGGTGTTGTCTGACCATCGGGTTCTGGTGGCTGTATGGGCAGCGCAGCCAGAAAAAAAACTGTTGGGTCTGGTCTGACCGTCGGTTCTGGTGTCTGCTTAGGTCTAGCCTTACAGCACTATGTCTACTCAGAAGATCATTAACACCACAAGCTGGTGTGCTCGATTTTATCAAGAATGGAAAAAGTAGCCTACTTTTATGAAGTTGTATTTGAATAAGAAATCACATTAATAAATTTTCTTACATTAGGCTAGGCCTGGTAAAAAAGGGCAGGCATAGTCAATGAACACGTTGAAAAGAATTAATATTGGGCATAACGTCACATTGTCGCTTGAGCAACATATTACGACCCAAAAAAAAAAAAAGGCCATGCTCGTCACTCAGTACTCTATAGCAGTCAACGGCCTTTTAAATTAATACACCGTCACTATGTAGTAATTAACGGCCCCTTTATTGATAATCATCATTCTGTAACAATAAACAGACCGTTATTCATATCATTACTCTGTAGCAATTAATGGCACGTTAACTGATACATTGTCACTCTGTAGCAATTAACGGCGCGTTAATTGATACATTGTCACTATGTAGCAATTAATGCTATCTTTTTTTTTGATCATTTATGATGTTTTCTCATTTTACAATAATCTCACATGTTTATCACAATGTGGTTTGAATGTATTATTGATTATGATATTTTGGAGAAAAAAAAAATCAGCATTTGTAATCATGAATTTGCATTTCCCAGCTAGTATTTGTACCTGTAGTCCGTAAAAAAAAAATACATTAAAATTTTGTTTTAAAGAACAAAAAGAAAAATTTTGAAACTTAGATCTAGATGAAATGTGCAAGAATTAGTTTTGAGAGACTTTTTATTCCCACCCTGTTCTATGTAAATATTTAAAATGCAGTCTGTTAGGCTGTCTTCCATAATCCCTTTTTTAACTTTCTCCCAACTCCATCAAAAAGCACATACGTGTATTTAAAAGAAATTTTTACCATTAAAAGAGATTTCTAGAAAAAAATGATTCAGATTGAACTCATAACATTATGAAACAAATGTAATTTGGGAGTAAATTTTGACAAGCTATCTTTTTAGTGTTATACTAAATTTTCGTATGTTTGTGTTTTGTGTGTGTAGTTATACAGGCGACTCTGCTGCAAGGGACCATCCCCGGTAAGACCAAACTTTTCTATTCTTTGCATTGGTATGGAAAATGCTGGGAAGAGTTCAATATTAGCATGTTTGAGTGGAGATGACCTTCACAAAATTGAACCCACAATTGGTAAATATTTTTAAAGAAATAGCATATTGGCTTTGAAGTACTGGCACTTGATTGCTCATTTCTTGGTTCAAAACATTATTTATTTTGCATTTCCTTCTCTATCTGAGATCTTTTTTCTGTCTTTTTTTTTGCCTTTTTTTTTTCTTCTTTCTTCCCACTTGTTTCAGTTGCTTGATTGTGATGTAATTCAACATTTTGTTGTATTGGATATCATTTGATTGAAAATAATCATAGTCATGAGTCTCAGAAATAAATAAATTGGGATATATGATGGAAATAATGAGTAAATTTTACACTAACTACATTCAAATATGGAGAGTATGAGAAAGTTTTTTTGTAAATATTGCCATTCAGTCAAATGATATCGTCACAAATTTTCATTTGCAAAAGGAAAGATCTATCAATTCAGTAAGTAAGACACCAAGAAAAATATACATTCAGAAATAAATGTAAATGGGCATTAAAGTAAAAAAAATACCTCAAAACCACTGGAAATGGGCAGAGCTGCAATGACTTGGAAAAGAGTACTGATTTATGTTGAAAATGTCAATGAGGGCTTCACTCACTAAGTCTGAGTAAAGAACCATTACTTGGGCTTATTGTATCGGCATTTTTTTTTTGTAACTTAGATAGTAAAAATCTTGTGGTTAAAAAAAAAATCTGATGGCATTTATTAAGTAAAGCAAAATAAATAATAGATCCAAAGTTAATCCAGATTGGAAATTAAATTTTTGTTGAAAAAGGAAGACACCTATAACAAGTTCTTCATTAAATGTTGTCTTGAGTTTATTGTTTGTAAAAGAGAGTTTCCCAAAACGTGGGTTGTCATCATTGCTATGAATGAAAGATTTTCTACAAGACATTTTTATTGAATTCATCATTGCATAGATTTTGGATTGGTGGGTGGAATGGCATAAGTCAGTTTTAGATGCATACTTGCTGTGTAAAGAACCAAATAAGTTTCGAACATAACTATGATGACAAAATCAATAAAAAAAAGCAATCACCCATCAACAAATTAAGATTAAGCTCATTGACCACAAAAGTGATGAGACATAGACCAATTGTTTTTACATATGGATACTTTTGCTATTCAACTTTACATGAATTATATTTCACTGATACTCAATGGGGTTTTCATTTTTGTAATTGGAGATTCTTTTTTTTTTAAATAAAAGGAAGTAAGAAATGTGACACAATTTTGGAGTCCACCTTTTGGCAATTGCTCAAAACAAGGAATATGCTAGATCTTTTTAATCACAATATTTATTCTATGGATAGATAATACTATGCACATTGATGGCTTTAAGCCATATGTGTAGTTGGTATATTTTTAGATTTGCCTATAAAGGAAAAGATTGCCTTTTGTTGAACAAGTATGAAAGCTCAAAGAAAAATTAAGCTGTCAGAAAAATATGAGGAATGTTAGAGAAACTAATGTGTAGCTCCTAATTAACCGACTTATATAATGGTCAAGATAGCTCAGATCAGACTATGGATCTACCAATTTCCAAAAGTCCCTGTTTTGGAAAGATCATTGAAATTTCTTTAACCCAACCCCTAAATGTGTTTGTGGGAAAATTTTCTTTCAATCACAATTAACATGTATGATACCTCCATGGAAATAAAGTTATGAGTAAAAAGTACTATATTATAGAGTCCACACATAATATATTTTTTAAGCTTCTTTAATTTCCTTTCTCACTTTTCCAAAACACATATGACTTCCATTCATTTATTAATAAAACATTGTTTTCTGTATGTGAGTGTGTTTTTTATTTATCTTTTATTATTATTATTATTTTTTTTTTTACAGGATTTAGTATCAAGGCAGTTCTGTTTGAAGACTGTATTTTGGATGTGAAAGAACTTGGAGGTAATGTTTGGTTACAATACAGGGCTTTGCAGTTTTTTATTTATCTATTTGAAAAAATTTTTTTTCTCTTGATGGCCATTACAAAAAAAAATTTTTAGACCTCTCCTGTTTTCACTTAGTGTCATTCCTTTCTCATTCTTCCCTTAATTCATATTTATCTACTTATTAATCTGTATTCCTCTAACAAATAAACATCACTATTCAATAAAAACAAGCATATATTTTGCGAAAAATATACCTTGTATGAGCCAAAATCATTTTCATGACTTTTTTGCAAGTTTTTTCTACAAAATGAAATTGTTATATAATGTGCTTGCTCAGATGGCTCAATAGTATGCACTATTGTTGATAAGACTCAAAAATGCCAGCGGGTACAGGTGCTGACACCAGTTACCTTTGAAGTGTATCACCACTTTGTACATGTTTTGGCTTTTGATTGATCTTTCTAAGCAGTCAGTTCTTTAATTGCTATTTTATTGTTCGCAAATAATCAAGCCTGACTGTGAAGTGGATATTGCATTAGGGTCTAAAATGTCCCCCCACTTAAAATCATTTTGGTTTGGCTAGAATAATGTAAAAGAAAAAAAAAAATAATGGACTTTAAATCATTTTGGTTTTGCCATTTATATTGCTTGAAATGTTTTTGGTTTAATAGTGTGTTGCTATAATTTGAATTGACTTTTCTCATAAAAAAGAGTTATCTCTGTTAGTGTTATGCAATTTTCATGAACAAACATGGTAATATCTGCAATTGCATACTTGCTTTTTTTTTTAAATGAATGCTTTTTCTTTTGAATATATATTTTTATGTTGAGCTAAAAAATGTAGATTTCCTGAAAAAATGCTGTGTAAAACAACCAGTATAAATAGTTTCTGCTTCAAGGAGCTCATAATACTGAGTATTGTATTTGTTTAATGTTCCTGCATGTTTTTCTCTGCAGGAGGGGATAAAGTGCGTCCTTATTGGGACCGCTATTACCAGGTATTTCAGGGTATTATCTTTGTGGTGTGTGCAACAGACTCAGAGGATAAGCTACAAACAGTCAAAGAGGAGCTTTTTAAAGCTGTCAGGCATCATCAACTCAAAGGGCTTCCTCTCCTTGTTCTTGTCTCTCATCAAGATGCTGAAAATGCTCGCAGTGCAGAAGAGGTACCTTAAGCCCATTTTCAATCACACCACCTCTAAGCACATAAAAATGCAAGTCAACTACAATTGCAATTTAATTCATGATGTAAAATGTTCTTTCTTGTTCTTTTATTTTATTTTTGAACTATTTTATTTATAAAAGAATTCATACTTTAATGTATAAAAACTTGCAAATCTATTATCTGTGTTATATGTTGTTGAATTTGGAATCTTGTTTACTTAGTACTAAAAAACCTCTAGACTTAAGTGCTATGAAATGTTTAGGGTGAAGAATTGAATCTGTGACTTGCTTCAATTTTAATAAAGCCTCTTCTAAAAATTTATTTCAAAATTAATATTTTGACTTACTTTTTCAAGTTTTTGTACTAAATGGTGTTTAAAAATGTTGTTTTTGTGTTTAGAAATTTGACTATGATCTTTATTTACCCTGCTTTTTTTTTCTTCTAATTTCTGCTTATTTTGCCTTTTTTCTCTGCTGCATTTCAGATTTCCCAGTACTTGCAGCTCGCTACTGAGCTGTCCAATAGACAGTGGCTTATCAAAGGATGCTCAATTAACAACAAAGAAGGCTTGTCTCAAATTTTTGCTCAGTTCAATGAAATTCTCTTGAAAAACCTTGATCATGACATAGAGCAACGCAAGAACTCACCTCAACATGGAGGAAATAGAGTATAATCTGTGATTTCTTTTTTTTTTTTTTTAATTCTCAAAAAATATTCAAACATATGCATGTTTTTGGGTCAGTGTTATTTTAAAAAAAAAATTTTAATAAATTTTATTGAATATATGATTGAAACAACAAACAATCAAAAGGCAACCAAAAATAGTTGAAAGGAATTTATTTTGTCACAAAAGTCTGGTGGGCATGTGAATCAATTTACTAAAAAAAAAGAGCTATTATTCCAAATATATGTCTTTTTTGCTCCATCATGAGATGGGATGCAAGAAAACTATGAATTGTGCAAATATTGATTTTAGGATAATAATTATTTAAAAAGTGTTTTTATGGTAAGTATAATAGCTTTGTTTTTTTTTTTGCTCCAACATATTGATTTATGTCTTGTTAAATTTCAGTGGCCAGTATAATAGAATCTCCCTGAAATTTTGAAGGAAATTACAAGGAATATAACCCCAGTGTCTTATATCAAGCATTACCTTGTTTTTTCTTTAAAATTAATCATTTTCTTATTGTTACGCCCCAGCTGAATTGTTTGTTAAGAAAAAGACGTAGAAATGAAAAAAAAAAAACAACTAAAAATGTAAAAAAGCTTAACAAATCATTTCCCATTCTGAGAGAAAAGAGTATATTGCTAAGCTTTCATCTTGCATGATTTTAGTCTATGCAAGCTCATCTGTTTCCGTTTTTTTCTCATAGGAGTCTTATTGTCAAAAATCATTTCACCTGTAGACCATGAAAATCCTGATTTTGATTCCTATTTGTAAAGCTTTACTGAGAGAAAAATTAGTGATAATTTTAAATTTGCTTTAAATGAATTACATTCCGGCATGGATGAATGATGCCATGTTTTTTTAGGACCTTTTTATATGAGCAGGAAGTAAACATTAAAAGGCTGGTCCTTAAATTGTTTTCTGCTGGAAAATAACATCATAATATACCAAAGGCAAAAAATTCATGAGACTAGCAATGAAAAGAAAGCAAGACTCGATATTCTTAAAGTTACCTAACATTCTTTGACCAAAGGTTGAATGTAATTTTTTGTTGTTGTTGTTTCTGTTGCCATGTCAATCTAATGTAAAATCTTGTTGAATTTGGAACTATTTGACTTGACTCAAATATTGGTATGAACTTTCTAATATCCAGTTTATTGCTTCATATGTACACATTTTATCAAATACAATGATAACAAAACATGTAATCCTTTTGCATGACCAATTTGATAGGAGAACTTAACAATGCTGAAAATAATAGTGAAAAATTTACATTCAGCTTTATTTGACACTGTTTTTTTTTTTTTAATTAAAAAAAGCCTCTTAAATAAAATCACAAATTTAAGCCAATAATGTTTTGACAGTAAACATTGTCATTTCCACAACAAATGTCTTGGTATTCATTTTTTAAAAATTCTTTTTTTTTTTTTTTTTTTTCGCTCTTTGTGAAGAAATCCTGGAGGCAGCCTAAAATCCAAGTGTCTACTTTAATGTGGCTTTTTTACTGACTTTTTTTGTTGTTGTAACAATCAGGCCAGTGGCAGATGATTCACACATGATATGAATATATATATATATAATTACGCTCTCTACTATATTTTGCTATAGCAGCTTGAAATACTCTGTACTCATTGTCTTATCTCTTTGCTGAGCTAGGCTGCACTATTGATTTCATTAAAGTAACTGAAATATCATTTTCTTCCCCAGATTTTAAAAATATTATTATGCATCTCCATCTATGGGATATTATTAGAAAAGTATTACTATGACAGCTATGGAAAAAAAAAAACTGTATTGAATGGCTTCTTAATGATTAGTTATTTTGTTCGCAAAACCGTATCTGTTTAATGGATTGTTCGTTGAATTAGTAGTGAATGCATTGCAAACTTGCAGGTTCTTTTCAACTTCTACTGAGAGCCTATTGTTAGTGCATGAATCTCATTTCTCTCTTTTTGTTTGTTTTTACTTTATGTTTTCTTTGAAAGAGAGAGTGTTCTTGTTTGTTTTACCTTACATTGTCTCTGAAAGAGAGAGTTTCACATGTCAAAAATAGGCATTGAAAATTCATTCCCTGAAAATTTATTATATGCCTGCACTGTCATTTAATTTAGGGATTAATTATAAGATAAATTAATATTCAACCTTTTTGCCTTCATCTTAAAACATATTTGTACATTTTCAATCAAGAGGTGATAGCTTTTTAATTGTGGGTGTGTCTTTTAACATGGGTGTTACGCACAGTTGAAACTTTATAATTCTAAGTGCCTGGGAGTGGACGAAAACTTCGAATTTAAGACTTCAAATTGTTAAAATGGCCACAATTAGGGGTCTAAGCACACCACTAATTATTGCCTGGTAATGTGTTAATGTAACCGCTTACACTGAGTAGCAATGCAACAAGTAATAGTTGGATACACACTTGTCGGGATGCTGTAACACTGCCCGGTGTGTGAGTTTGATGTGATGTTAGATCTAGAAGGTCAATGCTGTGCTAGCACTATATTTTACAAAACCCTGAAGGTGCCCAAGTTATATGTATCGGTATCGCACCGAGCTTATATAAAGGTCAAGCATAGTGCCTCTCATTGTAGTCATGACCAACACACCGTGTTCCACCTCAAGCTTATTCCACCTTACGTTTCCTGTGCTTGCAACTTACTTCACGTGAAATTTATCATTGCCTTAGGTCTAGATCTAATGTGACTGATTAAAAAGAGGTTTTCCAGCCACTGGCAGTATGTTGCAGATCTTGCATCCACTCTAAGCCTTATTGTGGTTTGTGGTGATGTAGACTTAGAATTGTGAGAATCGACTTTTTCTGAGTTGAATAATGAGTTACAACTTAGCAAAGCCAAAGAAAAAAAGAGAACCTTAGATTGCAAATACTTTGATTTATGAGAAATTTGAATATTCGAACCTACGCTTTTTTGAGGTTTCCACTGTAATATTTGCACAATATTGTTATTTTTGACTTGTTCAAACCTTAGAATATACAATTAAAAGCTTCAGCGTTTGGACAGCACCACAAGGTGAAATATGTTCTGGAAACGTTCTGTAGAAAAGACATAGGATTTCATTAATACCAAAGGTTGCTGCTCCTTAGTGGATGAGAGAATTTACTTTTATGGTATGCAAGTTGTATCAGCCTGCATATCACATATTCCTGTCACGAAAGGTCTTACTTTGAGGTGACACCACAGACCTCTAGAGTGTCAATTTTTCTTACCTTTCTTGAATTATTATTCATCTTTAAATGGGGCTGGAAATCAATATTCTTCTTTTTTCCTGTTTGTTTCTCATAGAATGCACATTCATATTTGATATGACTGGGAATGGGGGGTCAAAAGTTTTAAGCTACTTGAAGCGAAAAGAAAAGTTTTTGCCCTGTATACATTATTTGGTTCATATTATTATCATCAGGGAAGCTGTTTGCTGAGGCACTTTTCATATTAATGAGCCTTTTAAATCTTTCTTGTACTTCTTTCTCTCTTTCAGTTCCATTTTGTGGGTGGTTCATTTTGTTTCAGTTTAATGGCTTGGAGACAAGTTGAGGATCATTTTTAAAAATTGAAGTGTAGCTGAGCTTGTTACATGTTTTACTGCTTTTGATTTTCATTTGTATCCAGTTCATGTGATAATTAATTGTATTTTGTCGATTTTTAGCTGTGACTTTTTAAATGTATTTATTTTTCTTTGTCTGTTTAAAAATCAATGTATGGATATGCTAAAACTAATTTTTTTGCTGACATGCCAGCTGGGGTTAAGAAAAAAAATTATGTTTTTTCAAAGGTAATTTTAGCCTTTCCGTAAAGAAGTTTTGGTTGAATCTCTTTTAAAAGGAGACAGAAACAANNNCCCCCCCCCCACCCAAATAACAAAGTAAATAACCATCCCACATAACTATTAATGTTTGGAGACTCAGTATGAGCAATTTTTTCCCATTCTAAAACAAATTGTCCATTATCTACAAGATAACTCAATTTTCCATAATTTATTTTTAAACATTCATTTGCAGTGGATATAATGTAAATGGTACATGGATTCATATAGCGTTTGAGGGATTTGTTAATTTGTGAGGTTTAATTTAAAAAAATTAATGGAGGAAAGACTTAAAGCATGAGCCCAAATATGGTTGCAGTATATTTCATTCTTGAAATTTCAAGTCAAAAGTTTAATGTTAAGGTTTTCAGATCAATACAAGTTCTATTCCCATATGAACACATAAAAGAAAATTTTGCAGCAATTTTGAGCTTGCATATTTGAGCATGAGCTACAGTTATGAGGTTTTTCTTCCCATGATAATAAGTTGGCATCATAGATAGGAAATTTAATATGTGTGCTGTCATCAAGTTAGATGGACAATCAGAGAGTATACCATAATATAAGGGGTTGGTGGACTTCATTTTACAATGAGTAATATAAGATTTATTTTTAACGAAAAATTATCATAATTTTTGCTCCAGGCTTTTAAATCTTCAGACTGTTAGTTTAGTCTTGGTTTTTTGTAAACTTTGAATATAAAGTAAAGAGTGTTTTCAAGCTAATTCCTATTGTGGATGTTTTAGTTCATTTACAAAAACTGCTTCATGGTTTCATGTGATCAGAACATAGCAATTTGTTTTGCTTTATTTTATCCTTTTGACAATGTTGTTGGTAATGTAAAATTATATATTTGTGTTGTGTGGTGTGTTTTTCAAAAAGCCATCTTACCTCACTGAATTTTCTTTCTTTGAAATTGAATTTTATTTCTGTAGGAGAGTTACTAGTTTGATCTCGATATTAGATATACTGTATATTAATCCTAAGATCTAATGTTCTGGAATCACTAAGTATAGTGGAACCCATTTTTAATGTTTAACGATAACTGTTGCTATTAAAAGCTGCGTTTTACCCTTTATGTAAACCATATAATTTGTATTTAAAATAATAAGTAATGAAATTACTTTCCCATGTAATTAATAATGATAATGAATTCTTGAATTCTAAATCAGAAAAAAAGCAAAAAAAAATCTAAATTCCCCCAGCCCCAATGATCTCAAGCACAAAACTTCACATGCCATAAATACAGGCTTAGATCTGCATGAATTGTCTAATATTACCATCAAAGTTGCGGATCCCAGTCTCCCCACATATGCTTAGCATAAACAGTTCACACGCGTAGGTCTAGATCACCCCAGCCTTTTAAATCTAGTCTATGATCGCCCAGCATATGGGCCAGAGAGCTGTGAGTGGCTTATGCTTTGTGTTAGGCATCACAATTATACAGCAGAGGTCATTGCCAATGTAATAGATTGTAAACCTTTTGTGTTATGCAAGTGTGATGCAGACAAAGGTTGTGGTGGTGAGCTTTTTGGCTCAACCATAGGTGACGATGAGTTCTTATCACCAATACCACATTTTGTACGATCTTGATGCTGCATCTCCATGTTGCCAGACACATCTGTTGGGAAAATCACACAATCTGTGACAGCCAACCCATTCTGTCTCTTGACTTTGTGATAAAGGGGTGCCAAGGGATAAATAAAAAGAGGATGGATAATCCCAAGGCCTAGATCTACAAGGTAGAGAAAGTGAGAAGAAAGGGGAGAAATTGGGGGTGGAGGGTTGAGCATCGTTCTAGTGCCCAGTAAAACGATCCAAGCACAAAACTTACTCCTGACCTCTGACTGAGTGTATCCATTACCATAATCTTTTTCTCTATCCCTGTTAATTACTTGATAATCTGTATTAAAGGTTCTCTACCATAACTATATCGTGTGTTGTTAACCATAAAAATGATTGGTATTGCCAGCAGTTGCCTCCAATTCAATAAAATAATACATTCTTCTTTAATCCTGTTTGTAGAAATAATGACAACCCTCGCTGCAACGGTACTTTATGCTAAAAACAAAAATTATCCAACTTCTCAGTTCCTTTGAATATGAAAGCTGCTGTCAAATGTTTTCTAAAATTGGTAACTGCTTAAAGTAAAAGAGAAATCTATAAGTCGAGACCAGTTCTGATGAGTTGGAAGTAGCATAATTATACAACTTTTGAGAAAAAAGAATCTCAAGTTTGTTTTTGCCTTCTCTCAGTTTACATTTTGGCATGATATCAACATATCTGTATCCACATCCTCACTTTACAAACCCCACAAAATAAAACATTTTCAGGCTAAACCATTGTTTTAAATGTTCAGAATGAACTTGCAACTCTTTTGGACTGGTCTGTGTGTGTATATATATATATATGTGGATAGATCTGCTCCAAAATGTTATTTGTTTTATACTTTAACTTTTGTTGTTATTGTGTTTTTTGAATAAGAATGGCATAATGACACAAGTAATTGATTTAGTTAATGTCAAATCTTCTCTAGGTGCCCATTAGAGGTCATATTCCTCCACTCAAACCTGTTTCAGCCATTATTATAAGGCTGCTGTTACTATTTGTTACCCATTGCTCATGAATTATGACTTTCAACAACGGTCAAGAATTTCAAGTAGTTTTACAAAAAGTCTATTTGCAGTCCTTATGTTAACTACTGGACAATGTGTTTATAATCCCCCCCCTGCACACACACACACAAAAAAAAGCACAGATAGCTCATTAATGCCCATAGAAAGTTCCAAATATTTACAGCAGATCATTTCCACCCAGGTTTTTTGACATGTCCAATTTACTCGAGTCAATCAGAATCTGAGCTAGACTCATTATGTGAAGCTGTTTAACAAGTGGCAACATTGAACATTGAGTACAATCAGCTTTGTTGGCTACAGAGGAAGTCATTGACCAGTGTCTTTTCTCCTTTAATTTTAAATCTGTATTTCGACTTTTTGTTTTCAATTTCTTAGATAAATTTTATATATAACATACTGTATTTAGTTTACATTTTGTAAATTTGTCAACAATTATACTATCTTTTAAATATATTTCACAATCATTAATATACATTATATATCTTTTATCTCCCTCTACAATTAATATACATGTCATTTTTATGTATTCTTCAAATTTCAAACTGTACTGCTGATGTTGTAAATTCTCTATATAACTTGAAACCAGTCCAAATCAGTCACTGGTCACATTTTAAATGCTTTTTGAGTCAGTTCTCAAACTGTTTTCTATAAATTTTTCCATCGTGAAAACCGGATAAAGCTATGTAAAATGAAGGTAAGTTTTAGACATTAAAAGAATTTTTAAAAAAAGTAAGGGTTTTAAAGAAGGAAAATACTTTTGATTCTGTTTATCTCAGAATGTGATTGGAATATACAATCATTACTGAGTCTAGTCTCAAAACATTTGATTTGCATCCTGGGCGACCAAGCTAAAGTACAGAATTTGATGGGTTGGTAGATTTTTTTCTTTTTAGAGGATCATTTTCCTTTTTTAGAAGATAAAAAGGTTACCTTAAAAATCCTTTTATGATGCTTTTTGAAATGTATGATGTCTACATCTCGTTCTGCAGCCCTGCAATTTTTTTCTCTCATAGAAGAGAAAAAAAGGGATAATTTTTAGCAGTAAGGACTAATCAGGAGAGAGGCAAATCTACAATTTGTGACTTGACTATGCAGGCGGTCAGACAGAGTGATAGTTAGCATGTCCTCTCTAGCAACTGAAAATTTAATAATTTTTCTCTCCAATACAAATATGTATGTATATAGATCATTTTATTGTTCAAGAATTACCTGTTGGAAAGTAATATTCTAATTTCGGTCTTTAAACACAGTTATATACAATGGCATTATAATGATATTAATATTTTTTAGATGGGATTTCCAGGCCTATTTCGATATAAAGGACATTTTGATTTTCTCTAAAGTCACCATCAGTTGTGTTAAAAAGAAGAGAAATTATATCTTGACTGAAAAAACAAATCATTTAAACTATCAGTCATCTGTAGTATGGATTACTCAGGCAGTCTCCTAGTCTTATTTGATCTGGTTTTTTTTGGATAATAAAAGTAAAGGTGTTGCTAGCTATGGTTAGCTGCTGCACTTTGAAAGTATATGCTGATAGTTTTCAATTGTGTTATTCAGTG
>BLXT01007159.1:1827835-1846828 GCA_019648995.1 Plakobranchus ocellatus | reverse complement strand
ATTTTATCATGGGAGTTACAAAGAAAAAAAGCGGGGTTTGCGTATGTGGGGTTATAAAGCGCGGAATGGACGAAAGGGTGGGACGTAGTCACCTAAAATGCCACGGGCTTAAAGATAAAACATTAAAAAAAAATGATTATATATCTTTTTCCAACACGCAAAAAGTGTTGACAGAAATCACTATCTATGAGAGAGAAAAATCAAAATCGGGTAAAGCACTGTGATGTGAAGATCCTGCCTGGAAGGTCTGATCAGTGATCCGAAACAGCTGTGGAGCGTACGTGTTCGTATTCGTCTGACGACCAACCTTAAGGGGGGGAGGAGGAAATAAAAAAGCTGTAGTCTAGGTGTGTTGTTTTCGCACAGGATCATCCAGCCTAGGCCGGGTACACAAAGTTCTTTCAAAGGACATTAACCATCCAACTGTAAAGTCTTTTCAGTTCATGTCTGACCTGTCTGTGTGACCAGGCGTGTATTTTAGAATTCCAAAATAATTCAGGATGTAGGACCGGGAATCATAGGACAACAGAATGCACGTAAAATATAATAACACATCCTGACTTTTGTGATTCCAGATGCCACAGCAGAATCGGTAAGTTTTCTTTGTTTATATACCAGCATAAATAAAATAACTCGGCTAGCAAGCATAAGTTTTTTTTAAGATTAATTCGCTCCCATTATTGGAAATAATATGTTATCTTGTTGTATTTTAGAATCTATTAATTTCTGACCATCCTATGTTTATAACCGATACTATTTTACTTAAGAGGTCCCGAGCATAGTGATAAATTCTCGGATGCTTTATATTTGAATGTAAGGGTTTTGTCAGTGCGGCATAGATTACAATAAAAATAAAAATTTGTATGGTCAAGTGACTTGTTTATGATTATTATGATTATTTTTAATTGAAAAATAATTTTTCCCAAAAGTTTAAAAAAAAAAAACAACAACAAAAAAAACTCTACAAGTAGGATTTGCCAGACTGTAATGTTTTTCCATCCACGTCATAACACATTATCTGCTTAAGCGCTTCCTTTTTATTTTCTAACATATTTGTGATGGACTTAAGTTTTGTATACAAGATATAAAAAAACCCTCACCTTTTCTGTTTGTCAGAGAATGATTTCTGGACACGGTTTTCTCACTGTGCTTTCTGTCATTCTACTTGCATTCACGCCACGTAAGTATTATTAAATTGTCAGCACCACTCTTGTTTTACTCAATATCGACACTAGCAAACATGCTATGTTTAAAAAAAAAAAAAGAAACAAACAAAAACACAAAGTTAGCAATTGATAGATTATTGCAAAACATGAAATATTATAATTACACTGTGATGTTGTTGAAAATGTCTGTAATCAAACGTAAAGCAACCTAGATAAATCAGGCACAAGTCACATTTGGAGACGGTGAGTTTTGAGCTTGATGAGTTAGACCTTGGTAACACACAACCCGCAACAGACCGCAACGGATTGCAACAGTTTTGCCCGCAAAATGTTTGACATGCTAGGTAGAGAAAAAAAGCGGGCAGAAATGTCCTGTTGCGAAGTGGCTGCTGTGGGATTACAGAACAAGCTGAAAAAAATGCTTAACATCTTTTGCTGTCAGTATCGGTTTGTTTCAGTCTTTTGTGGGCATCGTGAGGGCAGGACTTCAGCTATAATCAAGGCGGCACCCCCTCATAGCAAGCAACAAACCGTAACAAATTCTCCTGCAAAAAAAGTCTCTCGTACCGAACGGACAAAGAGTGGGCAGAAATGTTATATTGCGGAGCGGTCGCTGTGAGATCACAATATCAACTTCAAACATGCTAAACTTAATTTTTGTAGTCGTATCGATTTATCGCTGTCTGTTGTGTGCTATGTAGAGTCGTCGCCTAACAGATGTAAAAAGGAGAAAAAAATCTATATCCCAGTTCTGCCAATAACCGAATTTTAAGAATGGTTTTCCTCAGATTTTGAATGAATAAAATATTCTAAAATGCTTTACAGCAAAAGCACCCACAGCAACTTGCGCCTGAACTATCTTTGTTGCTTAAGAACCTACATTAATTGCTATAATAAAACTATTTCCATAAATTATATACCGGCAACTATATTGTGGCATCAGTAATTGTCCATGTAAATCTATTTTAACGAAAGATGATATTCATGAAACTTCAGTTAATCTATTTTAACGAAAGAAAATATTCCTTATTCCTCTACAACTGCCGATGCTACCGCTGCTGCTGCTGCTGTTACTGCTATTACAACAATAACAACCACCACCACGGCCCCACCAGTCCATCATCATAACCACTACCATCTACTACTACTACTACTACTACTACTACTACTACTACTACTACTACTACTACTACTACTACTACTACTACTACTACTACTACTACTACTATTACTACTACTACTACTACTACTACTACTACTACTACTACTACTACTACTACGAATATTATCACGACTATTACGACTGCTGATACTGTTCCTAGTGCTGCAGTTACTATTATAACGACTTTTATATTGCTATCTCTGATTTATTCTATGGACATTGAAACACTCTTAGTTTCGAGGAAATAATGATCATAGGCCTTTTCAAATACGTTGAATATTCTCAATTCAATCCTGCTTTATCCCAATCTTTCTTCATGGCCTAGACTCATTTTTGTTATTTGTGCGTTTGTTTTTAATGCTTAGTCAATTTTCTTTACGATGAAATAGTTCAACCTATAGGCCTATCGCTATTGCTCTACAGAATCCACACTTGGATGCGGCAGCGTTGAGGAAGGGACACAAACAGATTTACGCTGTGAGACAAGCGATGCTCAGGACTTCCAAACTTTTGGCGTGCGGTCGACATCTGACTCCGGGGTTTTCCGTTACTTGAGTATCTGTAACAAGAATGGCAGCTGCACAGACAACGAACCAGATCATTACAATGCAAAACTGACCAAGACTTTCGACGAAAGTACTGGAAGTTTTGTTTACACGTTGCGGCTTATAATGTACTCCGTGAGCAGGGACGATAGTCAACTCCATTGTGTTACGGATGGTATTTCTCAAGCACAATGTGAGCTAGATGTATACGGTAAGTATTGTTTTGAAACCTGATAAAGGTTACTGACGAAATGGATAAGTATTGGAAAAATTATCATCAAATGCACATACTAAAATACAGCTAACTTTATAGATAGAGAAGACTGTTATAGATTTTGGTAACAGTAGACACAGCGAGAAAGAGAGAGAAAGAGAGAGAGAGAGAGAGAGAGAGAGAGAGAGAAAGAGAGAGAGAGAGAAAGAGAGATAGACAGGCACAAGGAGCGAGAAGCACAGTGAGTGCACAAACAGTTATTACTTTAGTAATTTGGGAGTGGAAACAGAAATGCAAGGATAAAGAATCGAAGCATAACATCATCAAAATTGTAGAAGCATGGTTCCTTAGTGTATGTAAAAATGGATTAGTGGTGCAGAAGTATTGAAAATCATGAGTTAAATAAGAATTCTTACTACATTATTAAATGCCCTTAATGTCGCATTGTTAAAGGAACCTTTTAAAGAAAAAGAGGGGAATTTTTTTTTCAGCATAGTCTGGAAAAAGATTCAATTTTTTTTTTAGCATAGTTTAATCTCCACGACGATGTAAAGTTCAAATTTTTCTTTTGAAATACTATTACGTCTACTTCAATGCTAATCATCGACAGTTAAACCTGAGAAACCTGTTTGCGCAAGACCGAAGTTTATTCAAAATGGAGCAGTCATATTCCTGGAATGTAAAGCAGATAGGATTTACCCAAACGCCCTCTGTTCTTTTTACAAGTCGGTAAGTACCTGCACTATTTTCAGATAGTTTACAAAGAAGAAGTACTGTAGTCCAGGCTCGAGTTTACAGTTACTTCAATTTATTTTATAACATGGATTGCGCTAGATTTATGCCAATCTATAGTTGCTTTATGCATTTTATCAGATCATAGGCAATAAAAAAAAAGGGTTCAAAGAAATGGGCTGCCCCGTAAGTTGTTTTTTTTTTTTATAAAAATTTCGCACCAGCAAGTTTTATGGTTCGATATATTTTGGAAATTCGGAAGGCACCAGAAGAATTACAAATATACTAGAGCAAAATCGCTTGAAAGTGCTTTATCTTGTACCTTTTTTTATTGTTATTATGGGACCTTAGTCATAGAACAATCTTTGATCCTAGGATTGAAAGGCATACTTACTTTTTGTCCTGTTTCTACTATTAAACGATTTGCGAGATAGAAAGAGAAAATGCCTACCTCCAATTTTTAATAAAACTTTCTATTTTGTTTCTTTATTTTACGAAACGAAAGAATTATAACTTCATGCTCTATCAACATTTTTAGGACAGTGAGAAAGTCGATAGCTCTCTCGTCCATTCGTTCCACCAACCGTCTGCCCGTTACCCCCGCAACAAGCAAGTAACATGTGAGCTGCGCATGCCTGTACGGCACTTACAAGAAGGAGACTATCACTTGCTGGCAGCTGTTCAACCCAGTGTGCCGGAAAGGTCGGATGATGATTTGGTTTACGCAGATTCACCGTCAAGTGTGAAACTGAGTAGGTGATAAATTAATAAAAAAAATGAATAACTTGATTACCGCTTTTCTCTGTTGAAACATTTTATTTGAGAACGTGAAACTGCACCGATGTATTCAGTATAACAACAGTATCTTAAATAATCCCATTATTCCTGCATTATTTGGATCTTTGGGTATGTTTCTCATAGCTTCTGAAGGTATTGTTGCCTTTTGATACAAAATATTCCATACCATGAGTTCCTCCCATTATCTCCACCATTGTCACTCACTGGATCCTATAATCGTTAAATATTTCTTCACATTCCTTTACTATTAGCGTTCTTAGTGAAAAAAAAAAAAAAAAAAAAAAAAAAAAAAAATATATATATATATATATATACTGGCGTTGTATCTGAAAGGGCTACAAACCATAAAATTCAAATTCATGGGAGTACAATAAAGAAATCTATTATCAGAGTCTTTATTATGTCAGCTGGTTTTTACAAGATTGAAAATTAGGTAAGGTGATTTTTATATGAAATGTCATTAAAAAAAATCACTTAAAAAAAAAAAAAGCAAATAAAGAATTTTTCCGACATAATATGAACGATTATGACAATCTAATTAATCTTGTAAAGGCAATTCCTTTTGCAAATAAATTATTGATGTTTCAATCAGCCGGATGTAAATTAGAGGAGCATTTTCTGAAGTATATCTTTCAGATCTGGACTTAGTTACCTTTATTCAAAAGTTTCATTAATTTTTGGAAAAGAAGGAATATAAGAAGCGTTTTCTAGATTTAGTTTGAATCACTTCTCTACACAGGTTTTCCTACCCTTTGGAAATTAGATTATATTAGGTGTTAGCTAGATCTAGAACAAATTACGTTTGCAACTAAACAATGTGGACAGTAATAAACATTACTTTAATTTAACCATTACTGGACTCTACATTTATTTATTCCTTTTTTTCTATATTTGATCCTTTGCAATGATACCAGATTTGATTTATTTCACAGAGCGATAGCATTACCGTATCAGTATTGTCTGTAATCAAATGGGCCTGGCTACACGTCAATTGTTCACATGCGAATGTCACGTCTTGAATGCAGAGTCTTCAGTCATTTCCTTTCTTTTTCTTATTCTTTGTAACTACCTTTTTCTCCTCCTATTCCTCGTTTTGTGCTTCATCTTATGGATTTTGAGTATAATATTTAGAATGTATCACTTTTTTTTATCTCCATTATTTTCTAACCTCAGTGTCACTAGGATTGAATGTAGACACAGAGACAGAAAAGATTCTGACTCTCTTCGATTTTATGGGCAGTTCTGGTATTTCTGCAAGAAATCTAATCCAAAAATAACTATTGTCCATTCTAGATGACACTCGAACTTGGTCTGTGGTATAACCGTGAAGTGAATCTGATTTAGAACTGTGGCTGAGGCCCCTAAACCGCTGCCAAATGTTTTCGTTGCCCTGTTTCAAACATGTTTATTTTCAAATAATGATGAATCAATCTTGAACCAGATCTTGACGTAAGTTTGAACTTCCTTCGAATGTTTCCAACTTGAGTTCCAATCTTCACATGCCTCTCTTTCTTATGGACTCAGAAATTTTACCATAAAAAACTGATTTTTCCCCATGACATGACATGTGTTAAAACCTGCGGCCTTTTATATCAATGGGATAAGATTCTCTTTTTCATTAAGACCTGTGTTTGTCACTTTCATATTCTAATCACTATCCTCTCATATTAACCATGCTTTCCATATAAACTGGTTAGTATTTTCTACATATGTTCTCTACCAGGTACTGTAGGCTTTTCCTACCCACCAGGAGAAGGTACCTCCTTTAAAGTTGAGGCGGGAACAAACTTAGGTACAGTGTTGGACATCACAGGAAACCCTCCTCCAAATCGGTTTTCAGTCAAGCTGCAACCGATAAGTGATTATAAGATTCTAACTGTTCCGCATGGATACTATGATGTATCCTACAGCAATGGGAAGTTGACATTGCTACTCAAGGATGTTGGAAAATCCGGACCTGGGTTCGGTAATTTCACCTTTCGTGCAAGCAACGGGATCAATGGCACGTCACCCGAGTTGAAATACACATTTAAAGTCTCAGGTATAAAATAATATATATTTAATTTACTTATCCAGTTTTCACTGCCATTTTAAATTAAGAATTACAAACCAGTTACAGACTAAGGACATTTTTTCCTATTGATACGATATTTTTAATTTCCTCGTAGCAAATCGATATGAAGCTATAATAAGTTATCGAAATAAAATTAGAACCCATAATCAACTGTGTGAGGAGTGCTCTTTCACGCACAGCATTTTATGAACTGATTTCAAACAATACATTCTGATTGAAACATAAGAGAGTTGTTGCATATTATCTAGTTTTGGGAGGCATGTGTATAATACCTGATTTGAAAAGTTTGAAATGCAATTGGTGGTTAGAGCGAGCATCTCGCCTACTTTAAGATTTCATGTAAGTTAGAAATAAGAAATAAACAATATTCGAAAAAGAAAGTAGAAGAAACGATATCAGTTTTTTAATAAGGCACATTGTAGTTGCTGTGGTCTTGACGTACCACACAAAAGAATCAATATTTTAAAATGTTATTTACACTGTAGAAGTAAAAAGAAAAATGCAAAATATACCTCACTTTCGGTAACAAACGAAGAAGCATAATGATCTTGAAGATGGTTAAAGAAATGAAATTTATATATAGTAAAAGAATTTTTCAACCACCAACTTAAGACATTTTAGGACAATTTTGAACGACATTGATGGCACGTAAAATAAAATATCATCCGAAGGCTTCATCAGAAAAAAATATTAAAGACTTTCTTCTTTTATCATAACATTTTTTTAATGAAGCCTTTAGGGCAAAACGTTTCCATGTGTGCTCCGTATTTTCAAATTAAAAAAAAACAACAAAACTTTACACCATTATCTATATATGCTAAAGAGAATATAAAATATGTAGCAAGAATTTTGTTAAAAAAATATAAAAGGTATCATAAATTGTACATGTATTACCTTGTAGTCAAATAATGTGAATATTGTACTTTTTATGCCCTCAGAAAAAGACGATTCCAAAGAAGAAAATTCAATCATCGTAGCAATTGTTTTCTTCTCAATCGTTGTGTTCTTCCTTATTTTCGTTGGAGTGTGTATTTGTAGGAAAGACAGAAGAGAGACACGGCAGATGAGAGGTACGAATTTTATTAAGTCGATGGTTGGAGTATATATGAGAGGGAAAGACAGGAGAAAGGCACGACAATGCGACCTTCGAATTTCGTTAGGTTGATGCTGAAACGTATAAATTCATTTGTCTTTTACTAAGTTTGTAGCTCAAATTTCCTTCATATTGACCTATCTACAGTTTTTATTTGGATCAAAACAATAAAATTGATATATTTGAAGTGTGGACAAATACTGCTGGATAAGAAAAAACGAAAGCGATTTTCACCAAGGAAAAATATCATAGTTATTGCACTCCAAATGTGATTTCTTTGAATTTGAAAAATGTAAGCTTACTCTAGAAGAAAAAAATCCTATAAGATCTATGTTTGTGGCTCTTCTAAAAATTTTTTGATTATTTGCCCCCAAGTACGCAGCTTTTTCTCCTAATTTAATTCCACCCTCTAGATGTTGCTGTAAAGTTTTAAATATGTTAGTTTGTCTGTGAAAAATTTTAAAACCTGTAAGAGGTGGGAGATTATTTTTAAAAATAATTTTTTTTATTTGAACTCTTGTTTCTCTTAGAACATGTAGAGCATAAGTGGTGAAGGATTAAGGAACTTGCTCACATACCATCACCCACTAGCTCTCCGTCTGGCGTGAGCCAAACGCCTGAAATCCACAAGAAGCAAGAGTGTTATAATCAAAGATTTAAAACTCATTCAATTTATGACCAAAATACATGTTTTTTATAATTGAAAAATTCTACATGAAAGAATTCTTTTTTTGTTCTTTTATGGGCCTCAGCTCCTTAGAAAAAAAAACTCTTAACTTCTTCTTGGTAAATAGCACATTGTAAAGTTCTAAAGAGTTTGTGAAGCAAATTATATGATATGTCATGAACTGCAATTTATTGCTTCTCTTTTTGTTTTCTTTTAAAAGCCACTATGAACAACCAATGCCGAGACGTTTCGTACATATATCCTAACATGGGATTCCAGTCTGAGCCACCTGATTACAGTAACTCAGTGTCTCCTCCTCCTTACGAGGGTCGTGGCAACAGTAGGTGATGCTTTTTTCTTGCCCTATTTTTTTTTAGGAAAAAAATGTGATCTATGTATTCAATAATAAAAAAAAATTTTTTTTTAATATAGCACAAGGAGAACGAATCTTAAAGAGTATGGGAGGATTGTTTAAGTCTCCAATTTAAACTCATGGAGAAAACATGTATGAAGCGAATGCAAACTTGAGGGGCAGAAACACTCAGATGACAATAAAATTCATTTTAAAGGATATGATTGGCTTACTGTTTTTACAGCTGTGAATAATATGCTCGACAATTACTAAACATGTTGAAAACAAACTAAAGCAAACAAAGATAGGGAGGGTTTTAATGATGTTTTAATGTATTCAACAGACGCCTTACAAATACAGTATACTATTTTTCCATCATGTCCAATGCATATTTTAGTGGCAAAAGATAAATTGGAAAAAAAAAACTTACAACCCAGTACTTATCACGTCTAAATTAGTGCTTAATTACATGAAAAAACACTCTCTAAAATAAAAACGAAAATCGATAATTCAGCAAGAAGGAGAAAAACATATTTAAAAAATTACAAATAGGCCAGCTGCCAGTCTATTAGACCGACAGACATAAACAAATATCATATCAATATAGGCATACATCAATATCCTCTCTGTATTAGGTGCTGTCGGGACAAAAATGACGATAAAACTAAGTCGTAAAGATAAACCAAAAACGTAAGATAAACACATGATATAGATACAGGAGCATGAAGAAAGAAAAAAAACTCTGGTTGGTATATTACATTATGTAAGTACATAATAATGCAAGTAGATTACTTGCTTAATGTAAAGAGACGAGTAAAATGTTTGATGCGGATCCACCTATTTTTGCTTCACTCATGCATCATTATATTCCTTTCCCACCACTCGGGCTTCTCTCTTCAGTCTATGATCAGCCAAACGAATGCATGGAACTTGATTCAAACCCACAAGCCGCCGGACGTGAGCTGCAAGAAGCTGCTCGAGGCAGCACAGGCACGGTGTCTGAAAACTTGAAGTACTAGTTGTGAGAGAACTTACTCCATATTTACACCCTTTCTGTACATTTTATTTTAACCAAGGCAAAAACAAATGTAACTGATGTTTGAAATAATTTTTCCATGACATTTTGTTGTATATGATTTTTCAATTTCTCTAATTGAGGCGAAATATTGTTTCATTATACTCGATTTTTACTACGAATTGATTACTTCCGCGTCACAGTAAAAGTTTGCTTTAAGCACTAGAAAAACATGTATATATAACATTTTGATCTTCATATTTTTCATCACTTATTTGTTGTTCAAGAATGCTCTTTTCTTTTTACGCTATAAAGGCGCCAAGTAACATATTCAGCTTTCTTTCACATATGACCTATCTCCCTATGTTAAGCAGTTTTTTTTATTTCTATGATCACATAAATATCGCTCTTGTATTTTCTCTTCTGAAAAATGTAGTTCGAAAAGCAATGTGTATAATATAAAGTTATACATGCTTGAACGAAATATAGATAAACTTAATACTCAGCTGGACTAGATCCACAATTTTACCCTAGCACAGTAGACTAAATGAATGCTTTTTCAGTTAAAGGAACTTAACTTTTGAATTGCATTTTTTTGTCTCACCGTAGCTTTTGCTTGTACAGAGCTACAAAATTTTGTCATTATCAAATGAATTTTAAAACAGGTGTTTTCATTCTCTCCCTTTTTGTGGGGTTTTTTGTTTTTTTTTTGGCTTTAAAAAACGAAGGATTCAATAAGAAAATATGTTAGAAACCGCTTAAAAAGCTGAGAAAAATGCAAAATTTAAGTAAGAATGTTTTTCCATACATTTTTGCGTCTTTTTGCTTTGGTTTTATAAATAGCCAAAGTGGATGAATAATTATTAAAACGAACTAACTGAAAAATTTTCCAAGTAAGGGAGATTACATAAAGTTTTGACTCTTAAGCTCAAAATGTAAAAACAACCAATATATTTAATTTTGTTATGCAATTTTTCATAATCAAATCAATTTTTTCTGTGACTGACTTTTTTTATATACAAAAATCGCTCTTATTAATGTCTCACCGAATATGCCATCATTCTGCCTGTATTATATTATGTAACATTAAATTATAGCATGTATAGTTTGCTCTTTATCAATTTCACTCATGCTTTGGCATGAAAGTCTTTCTCTTTTTACCATTATCTTCCAAAAAAAAGTTGTTTACAATACGAACTTCATAATTAAACAGTGCCATCAGTATAATTTTAGAATTCCACTGTGACTTTTCATTGTTATTTGTGCATTAAATATTCTATCAATAGCTTTTTGTATTTTCTGATAACTAATAATACTGACGGGACTTATGCGACAAACTTTGCATTCAGTGTCGTTGCCTTTCAATGTTTCAATGTCTCCTTTGAATCTTTTGGATAATACTCGCTTTTCAGTTGCACTTAAATATCTTTTAGTGAGAACAATTTAAGCAACATTGCCAATTCAAACTTATTTTAAAAAGTGGACAACAGTGTATAAATTAATACCTTTCGCCTGTGTGCTTCTTCAGTAATAATGTAAAAATCACTGTAACACCACCAGCCAAAGATTCAATCTTAACTTCTCATTGCTTTTATTTTTACGAGTATTATTTCCTTTTTGGTAATACATACAAAATTCCTACAACAGTAATATTCTCATAGGCTCAAACAAACTTAAGCTTTAGCACCACGTAGCTTTTTATCCCTAAACTTAGTGGCGCAAGCTCTATTTCAGAGATACTAATCTATTTTCTAACCGCAGATATTTTTTCGGTGGTTATTTTAATTGAAACTCGTGCTTATCGATCGCAGGATTTGATTGAGTTTATTGATTTTAAAAAGACGCATAGTAAAACCCTCTTAATCATCCTCCCATTTTTTAAAAGATTTCCCTTGCATGCCCTCAGTGCTCAGAGAAATTGTGCTTGGAACTTCAACAAAACTGTGCGTTTCGACAAAGCTTTCATCGTAAACTTTCCAAAGAAAATTAAATCAAACAAAATTTAACAAACGACGTATTTTGATTAGGAGGTGAAAAAAATGTACAATCATACAAATAAGTATGGCTACTTTGGTATATGTACAATGACACAAATAAGTATGGCTATTTTGGTATATGTACAATGATACAAATAAGTATGGCTACCTTGGTATATGTACAATGACACAAATAAGTATGGCTATTTTGGTATATGTACAATGATACAAATAAGTATGGCTACCTTGGTCGATCTTGTCCTCTTTACTTTTTTTAATAGGAAGTCTGAAATAATATTTCTAGCTTTTCCCAAAGCAACTACATGTACATTAAATCACGATACTATACATGCTCTAAAGAGCTAAAACTTTTTATTCACCTCTTCCACGGAAAAATCTGTATCTAAACTTGTATTAAGAGGCTTCTTGCATAGCCAATGTATTTTAAGGTGCTGCTATATACACTGCACTAATGATCTAAGGCACGTGCTGCTATATATACTGCACTAGTGACCTAAAGCATGTGCTGGTATATATACTGCACTAATGACCTAAGGCAAGAAGACGTATAAAGAATCATTATAATATTTGACCATAAAGGCAAGATACATACAGAAGCTGTCCTGTTATATTAAAAAGAGGGCACAAAAATGTTATGCAGTACATGTCATCTGACAGAAAAGAAAAATCGCAAAGTGTATATATTGATCTTCCTGATTCTATAATGAAAAAGATTGCGCTGTTTATTTTATTATTTTTTTTTTTTAGCAATTTCCTTAGGAAAAAAAAAGCTGCATGCACAATTATATTTACCACGGCAACATTCTAGATGAACTAGGAACATTATAAAACATTATTAAATATTATTACTCATACTCTTACCCATTTACTTAATTTTAATGACAAATATGTCAAACCAGTTGCATGCCTTCTTTGTATCTGTCACTATCTTTATTTTGTGCCATTTAGTGTCGACTCCAAAATTTGTTCGCTCCTCGCTAGTAATACATCAAATGTAAAATCAAACCTCTCCAGTCGATATGTCAAGTGGGTAAAGAAAAAAAAAACTCACCTTAACATTTAAAAAAATTTAAAGGGAAACAGAACATGTTGCGCAAGGCTTAAATATTAATTGAATTTTTTTTTTTCATAATTTGACATCTTTGCCGACCACCCTATCCTCCACGCTGATTTTTTTCTTAATCCGAAAAGGCAGTCTTACTAACACTAAAAGATTGAAAGAGATATAAAAATAGAATAAGTTTCTTCTATTCCTTAATTACTAAACTTATTAAGATTTTAAATTCATGAATGAAGTAAAGTATTAAGCGAATATTTTTTATTCAAACCTTTGCTTTTTATACTCTTTTTGGTGTAGACAAAGGAAATACGCGATGGTGAAGCGGTTGGCTCTTGATCTGAGCTATACACAGAGAGCAAAAAGTATCATAGCTTTTTTTGTTTGTTTTTTGTACGACGATGGGTTTTAAACTTTCAAATTAACTTTTCCTACCAGAGATTTATTGAAAAGGAAAAAAGCTCAAATATTGTTTTTGTTATAAAGGAATCTGAAGGTTTTAAAAATCATTCACCATTCTTTATACTTACTGATGGAAAATGCTTTAACTTTTGGAATAGTAGCAAATTTCGAATCGTAAAGATCCATCAGATTGAGGAATGTGATAGGGAAAAGTTCCCGAAGCCCTGTTAGAGCCCTCTGTTTGTATTTCAAAATATTCAAGTTGGACATCCATCCCTGCAATTTCTTGACAGGCCCCTCCCAAACGATAAAGATAAAAAGGATGCTCGGTGGGCATTACCATGAGTTGAGATCTATCACTGCTTCTCTTACAACAAAATTGCATTTGAGACGGTTTTCCGCTGGGAATATTTCCACCCATGTTATCTTGGTTGTTTGTGCTTTTAGTTCTGATATCTATGCTGCCTGCCGAGAGTCCAGTTGGATATGATGAACCTACTTTAAGGATACAGTAATTCCCATTTGGCCAGTTTCCTGTATTAAACGCTCCATTTGTCACGCAAAATTTGAGAGTGATAAATTGGTTTTCTCCAGAAACAGTATAGAGTGGCCCGGCAATATGTGGGTGAGAGTTATTACTGCTTTTATTGAAATCTGATGACGATACTGCGTGTAACTTAAAATAGCCTGTGTGTCCACCATAAAATGAAAAATCCACTGGGCATCCGCTGACTGGCTGCAAAAGAGCATATCTTTGACCTGGCCAGTGAACTGAGGACGTGGGAAAAAGCAGACTTCTAATAACTGATTCCCGGGTCTTTTCTGACATCTTAAAACGGTCAGCTATTTCACGGGAAATGTCTTTTTCCTTTTCCAAAAGTGTTGTAAGTTTAAGGTCCAAATTTGAGATTTCATCAGAATTTTTGACGACATTTTCTTGTAAGTAATTCTTGGTTTCTAATAGCAAATCAAGTAGACTGTTTGCCGTTAGAGCGCTAAGTCCAATATCCAGGTCTTCACTTTTCCCCAGAACAATATCTGAGTTTGTTGTGAATCCTATTGCGTCACAGCGGTACACGCCAAATGTCTCAGGAACCACAGAAGGCCATGTAATTTGTATGAAAGCGTTATCTATATCAACGTTTTTCGTTTCCGTCAAAGTGACCCAGGTTTTTTCAGTAGCATCAAATGTATCTCGTTTCATAATCCTTATGATTGACAATGTTTCAACTTCAACTGTCTGCGATATGTTGGGTTCACAGCGAAGAGTTACTTCTCCTGCATAGGCTTTGCTGATTTCTGGTGGATCGAGGGAGATGGTCATTGGGAAATTTATTTGCAAGCTGTCAGATAAAAATCCCTTTGCAAAGGTTAGTATTAAGAAGAATATAAAAAGCTTGATATGAAGCGTCTTTGTTGATTGAAAGCAAGCCATCTGTCGATAAATAAAAACATTGACAAAAGTAAAGGTAGTTGAATATCTTTCAAATGGGTAAACTCTGCCTATCATGGACATATTTTGAAAAAAGTTTCATAAGTACTGAAAGTTAATTAAATCTATATTAGAATCTTTACAACAATTGTTGAAGTTATTGTGATATCTCATACAAACGCCGTCTAATTTGAACATATTCAAAACTTTTTCTGGCAGTATTTAAATTATTCAAAAATGAAAGGAATACACCAAAAAAAAAACCCCAGACAAACAAACAAACGAAAACCAAATAAATAAGCATAAAAAAACAAAAAACACCCCCAAAAAATGCACAAGCAATTAGATTAAACAAGAAGAAAAAATCTTACGTTTTACAAGTCTTGACAATTGTTTGAATATACAAGAATTATTTACTAGCAATTTGAGCAATATGTTAGAATGACTGTTTCAAGCATTATAATCAAACCAGCTGGTCTTGTTTTGCATTTTCCAACAAAAGGCACACACATGCAACATATCGGCTGGCTGTATTTGCATGCGCCATACAATTACTGGAGTCCTGAAGAATAGCATATCTCATTTACAGAAAGTCCTTAACGTTCGTGAGGTAAGAGACACTTACTCATCGTGTAGGCAAATGAATTCTATCACAATTCCCGTTTTTTTCAAAAGTTAAACAGTACTCGCCTTATAAGTTACATTAATTTAGTTCTTGCTGAAAAAAATCCATACACATAACAAAATTAATAATATTGATGTCATTGTTTCATATAATAGCTGTTATGATTATTTGACAGCCAGCGGCAACCACAGCATAATTTTCGTGTTAACGTTCGTTTTCACACTCTCTACATTTACGCACACACAACTATGATTTACTTGTCAATACAATGACGCTCAAAATAAAGCGCTGTAGGTCTACGTTTATGCCCCTTTGTCATAAAGAAGCGATATATTAAAAAAAACAAAAAAAAAACAAAACAAAAAAAACGAGAAATGAAACAAAAAAAAAAAAAACAAATTGTCCCGAATGACCTGATAGTTAGATGCATCGCGTTTAGGGAAAGATGTGAAGGAAAAACGAACTCATAGCCTCAGGGTAATCGCTAGTCATGGTCGCTATGTGTGTTAAAAAGTTCTCTACTAATCAAGTCTCACATACCCATAGACCCTTAGTCGAGTTTAGGCTATAACTCACACCTGTAAAGTGTTAAAATTTAGTATAATAGCAGAGTTCCAGCCGTATCAGACCTCCAGCTTGCTCTATAATGTATGGATGTGAACCCGATTTTTTGTTTCCTGCTTCCGTGTCTATCTGGACGAACTCTTCTGTAGCGTTCATTCCATAAACTTCTTGACAGCGGCCGTCATATTGGTACAGATAAAATGGATACGCTGTTGGAAGCTTGATAGGACTATTTGGGTTTCCGGTTGTCCTGCAGCAAAATTCCAAATAAGTTGGACTTTTGTCAGGCGTGTTGCCACCTAGGTCATCTTGATTTCCTGAGTCCTCAGTATCAATTTGAATATATCCGTAATTAAAACTTGCAGGGCAATTTCCTTTTTTATGGATGCAATATCTTCCATCAGGCCACACACCAGTGTTGAAAATGCCGTTGGCTAAGCAGAATCTCAGAGTCAGAAACATATTGATTGAGTATGAAGTTTCAATTGGTCTTGCTAAATGACTTCTATGGCTGTATTTGTTCCCGTTTGATTTCTTAGACGATTCAGTATGTATCTGAAAGTAACCCGTGCTGCCCCCATAGAACGCAAGACTAACTGGGCATCCAGTGTTGGGCTTCAGAAGACCATAAGTACCAGCTGGCCATATATCTTCTTCATTAGGGAACAAAATGTCTTTCGCCAAGGTTTGGAACGCATTGTTCACACCGTTTATCTTACTTTTGATATCCAAAAGATCCGTCTCTGTTCGTGCACTGTATTCATCAGCCGCTTCAGCTGTTTTGTTGATGAGTCTAGAATTTTCAGATATGTTTTTACGAATATTTTTGTTTGACTCAAGGATTAGGTTAAAGAGTTGACGTTCTAGTAAGTTATCAGCTTTTATTTCCACCAACGATGTTTCATCTGCTTTGAAGAACGCTTCTTTGTCAATGCCAACAGCCAAGCATTTGTATGCACCAAATGTTTTTGCTGTCGCTACAGGCCATGTAACACTGAGGTAAGAATCGTTGATTGTTGCTATATTACCACAACCTGTTACATTTCCATGTACCTCCACAGGACTATTCTTATCTCTTATCTCAGCCACTAAACTCCATTTCTTATTATCAGTCTTCTTCATGATTCTAATCCGCAGAAGTTCATAGATATTACTTGGTACAGAAAGGTTTCTAGCACAACGCAGCTCGACGTTTTCAGAGACCGCCGTGTAAACTTTCATGGGTGTGTATGTCAGCTGGAATGGAAAGTTTTTGCTGGACGGTTTGTTATCGGGATTGTCGGTGCTGCCCATTATGATTTGAGCAGTAGCCAAGATGATCAAAAAGAGGCAGATCGGGGGGAGATATACACCTGGCTCCATCTGCGAGAAGACATGGTATGGACAGGAGTAAACAAACTGTGGTATTTCGATTGGTTGTAGATTATGTACAGGCTGCTGGTTCACTTAAACTGAAAACTGCGACTCCCGTCAACACAGAGAAAGTTCGACGGATAAGTATTCGTAAAAAAAAAATAACATTCTATAAAACCTGCCTGTCGTGTTGATGATTTATACGATCAACAAATTTATTTTTACAGAATCAGAAATAAAGACAAATCAACAATGACACTTTGTCTGACACATAAAAACGATTTATATTGCTCATTTTTAAACTCTGAATTCATAGAATATTACGATCTGACAAATCCTGTCTTTTTCTCCGCTTAATTTCTCTCGAGAGCCATTCCAAGCTTTATTTTACTCTGCAGTTGATCCTCGAGAGAATTTTTTGTAGAAGTCTTGAAATTTTAAAAGGCCATTTTAATGAATTTCAAGATTTTTTAATATGGCAAGAAAGACGAAATTTGAGGGTGCTCAATCAGAGACACAGAATATTTTTAATTGTCTTTGATCAAGATAAAATGTTTATCCCTTTTTATACCATTCAAGTAAGGGGGAAGCATTGCGGCGAAAAAAAAATTGTGCAGATCTTCAAACTCGTTACACAGTTTAAAAAATTCTGCCAAAATAGGCATAGATTTGGGAAAGAGATATTAACAATGCATTAACTTTATTACTTTATTATAAACTAATGGATTAAAAGAAAGTAGAAGGTACACGAAAGGGTCTGAATACATTCATAGATTTATAAAGTCAACTTTACGTATTTTAGCAAATTTAGTTTTAGACCTATTACTAAAATCCAGACTATAAATAGACTCCAGGACATTATAAATTCCATGTTTTAAATCACACAGAAAAATAATCATTCAGCAACAATTATGAAAATCAATAATGATTTTTTTGTCGACAAAAATATTTGACCGAAACTTAAGTAAAGCATTTTAAAATTTACTTACGTTTTTGTTAAAATTAGATAAAAATAGTCTGAAGATTCATAGATGTTCAAAAAGCCCTGTTTGAAGTAAGTTTTGTGTAATTTTGGTAGAGGCCTGTATAGAGGGCTTATATAGAAATGGGTTATCATGAAAGTTGCTTTGTCTACAAAAAAGACCAAGTGTCCAAAATGTTTCAAGATAGGGCATATCCGCATAGAGATAATCGAGAGAATACTTCATTGGTTAGTTTTCGACAAATTACATGCACGCATTTTTTCATATTTTATTCCCATGATTTCTAAATCCTGTTTTGTGCAAATAATTAAGTGAAGGCCGTGATATAATGGCATACAAGTTTATCTCAAGACTATGGATGAATTACGCACCCTGATAAGCGACAATCTCTAAGTACTTAAGCAAGCACGATATCCTTGAGCTCTTTCTTTTTTTGTTTGTCATCCCTAGTGGGTTTTTTTTATCGTCAAAATCATGCTTTGAAAGCAAATATTGCAATAGTTTCTGGGAATTCCGGGATTCACGCTATAGTATATCTCATCATAAGGGCGGGAGGGTAACAGAAATACATATTTTAGAATATGGGAGGACACGTACAGTTGGATGTGTTAATGTCATCCACAAGGGTTTACGTGGACATTATATTAAAAATCGACATCAAATGATAGAATTCATGTAGATAATAACTTTTCATATGATGTTAAAAAAAATAATAAAAAGCAACCTGCATTTTGCAAATAAGCAAACCCCGATAAATGAATA
>BLXT01007159.1:1715913-1739381 GCA_019648995.1 Plakobranchus ocellatus | reverse complement strand
ATAACAATTTAACATTCTTTAGTTGATAACAATTTAACATTCTTATGCATTATGTGTTCACCGCTTGGATGTAATGTGTCATGATGTACACAGTGCATAAGCAATGTTTATTCAATTTAAATTACTTTTTTTTTGCAATGTCTCAACGACAAATTTGAACACTTTTTTTTCTTTAATTTTTATTTAATCAAACAAAAAAGGACCCAGATGTGGAGCTTAGCAGCTTTCAATTTCAATGCATTCTTGGATCATTAAAGTTCATGGCACTGCCTTCTTTTGTTTCTTTCTTTAAAATTGTCCATTGAGGATTCGCTTTTTCTAGAATTTCAGAACCTTTTAGAGAAGGACGAGCTGCTTTAAAAGCTTTGTAAGAATCTTGATAACATCCAGAGGCATCCATCGCTATCTTCTGTTTTAGTTTGTGAAAACAACAGTATCATCAGGTTTACCAGATAGCTTGTGACCGCGAAGGTTTCTTTTGTTGCGTTTGGAGGCCAGTTTCAGGAAATAAGTACAGCGTTTTTCTAAGTTTTCTTTGATGTATAAATTATAGTAGCTTAGTTAACATCTTTGTCAACTATTGACTGACCTCCTTCCCCCCCTAGATTATATTTGTGTACCCTCGTTATTGTGACACAATTGATTTGACGTCCTCGAACATTTCTTTTGCTATTTCGCTTGCTTTTCAAATACAAAAATCACAAAAAAAGTTACTTTCTATAACCAACTATGCACACTGAAAAATTTTTTAAAGATTTTTCTCTTTATCGTTAGGCACGGAGGAAGCACAGCTAGATATTTATACTAATTTGGGGGAATGACTATGAGAAGAGCCAAAGTGCCATATTTTCGGGTTTTCTTTACCGTTATAAAAGGAAATCTACAATCCAAATACAAACGAAATCATTTACAAATGCACGGTTTTGAGTATCGATAGCATGTTAGAAATACTGAGATTACTTCCTTTGCCTTTGATTACTTGTGTATAGAAAGTTATGACAAAGTAAAGACCGCTGTCGAAACGTTATCAGCAACATTACTTTGTTAGCTTTCCTCAGACCCCGCAACTTTTCAGGACATATTAGTACGTTTTTAACTAATTTCAAAGGCCAAAACCTCAGGTTTTCAACCCTGTAATGCAGCGAGATGCAAAACATGCAGACAAGCTACAACGATATCATCTTTGAAATCTTCAACAAATAATGTTGCACACAATATCTTATACAGCTTATCTTGCATCTCTCACAAGATCATTTACCTAATAACATGTATCCAATGCAACTAACAATATGAGGGTCAAATATCCGAAACATTAAGAGAACGATTAATACACCACAGATTTATCATCACCAACAACAGAGACACTCCTGTAGCTAAATAAGTCAATTTTCCAGACTATCCTACTGACCGTGTAAATATAATGACAAATGACAATTGATCCACTTCCGACACTATTAATTTAATAAAGAAACTCATTGGGTATACACTCTTAAAATATTGGAGCCACAAAAATTCAAGGTCAGAGAACAAACAACATTCATCCACACTTCTAAAAAATGATTTGTTGTAATTAAATATACCATGCATGGTATCGCGCACTATAAAATGTTCTCCATGTTTTTCTCTACTTTACAATTATCAGTTGATATCTCTATAGCCTATACTCAGAGGCCTGAACTCTGTACAACTTATCGTATGATTGTCTTTATTATTTTTTTTTTCAACACCGTCACGCGTCAAAGGAATGCTTTTTTAATTTACTTTTTTTTTTTTTTTCAAAATTTGCTGTAACGGTTTGTGAACGCAATACCTTACGTTCAGTATTTTTATCTGCATCAATGCTGTGCAATATTTTGTCAATCTATTCAATATTTTTACACTAATAAATCTCATGCGGCGAAGCGATTCGATGTTTATTTATCATTAATTTACTTTGTCAGTACCGTTTAGTTTCAAATAATATAGTTTCTCTTTGGCAACTGTTCACTTTGTCTTTACTTTGTTTATTAATTCACTGCCATTACATCCTTTGGCTCATAGATTTTATATTGTGCTTTCTATGTGATGATCTTGCCCATTTATAATTATGTATTTGTAACAAAAACTAGATTTAGGGCTTGCTTTTGAATGCACGTCAACTCGAGAATTCTAGAATGACCCAGTTGAGGGAAGTTTATTTACGCAAAGCGAACGAAAATTCATTACGTAAGCGAACGTGACTCATATTCTATTTTTAGCCCAGGGATTTCCCTTTTAACTTCTCGAAGAATGCTTTGTTTTGATTTTAGGATTATGATAGAGCGTTCTAGATCTATATTTTCGAACATTTTACGCTTGCATTATGGGATAGATTTCCAGAAATTTGTAGAGTTTCGTTTGGAAAAAGTATAATTAACGGGAGAAGATTGGTGAAAGTATCACACAGAGTATGCAGAGAGTTCACAGAGATCACAGAGATTGCAGCGAGATCATTATATAGCGATTACGCAGATTCATAGAGCTAGATCTATTTTTTTTTTTTTACCGACGGCCTATGTGAACATTGTTTGATTTGATTTCTGCTGTTAAGTTAAATAAACTCAGGTTTTTACGTTTTTCACACAATCTCCAGCGTTCCATTATTTTCAGCTAGATCTATATAGATCTAAAGAACTCAACGTCTCACATCAGAAGTATTATTTACCTTTTATTACTGGTGTTTGTGACAGTATTGAAGCATCGAAATTCAATTTTCGTACTTTTTATAATTTTCAGGTACGGTTGGACATGCATGCCCATGCTTTGAACGTTAAATTATAGAAATTGGTGTATCTCAAGGACATATTGGCATTTTAAACTACTTTTGTTTTAGTAATTTCAATTACCGTACATTTTTCTCAGGATATTTGTGACAATTTGTTACTGTGAATTAAGTCTCCATCTAGACTCTAAACGGCTAATATTTTGACTCAGCCTTGTTCACTTGTCATATTCATTAAAATTTTGAGTCCGAATAGATGTTAGGCCTGTTTTTATTTAAATCTAACATTGCTATTATTATATCATACTTTTTTAGATCTAGGGTTTTATAGAAGGTTCTCGGGGGTGCGCGAAAATTGTTTGCAGGAAATTGTTGGATTGTATCCTGGAGACGAGATAGGCTTGTTTGCAATCCTAACGTATTAAGGATAACTTAAATGATTATTTGATGATAATATTTTTCGCTAATCTTGATTACATAAGACGGTAGATTCTATAGTTTTTTCGGGTCAAATGTGAACGTTGCAGTTTCAAATTTGACATAGCAAGCTCAAATGTAACGTAAAAACAAATGTGTGACATAGCAAAATCAAATATGACAGCGATTTTTCCGCACCAACAATGCGCAACAAAAGTTCAAATGTGAACTTAGCAGCATCAAATAGAACACATATCTCAAGTCAAATGTGACGTAGAAAGCACAAATGTGACGCAACAGCGTAACCAAGGAAATTATCACTTTTCCAAAGGCAGTGAGCGAAAGGCCTCAATAACAATGGCTCCAGTATATTCAAAAATAAATACAGACGACAAAAGACGCATTTACGAATCGTATGTACGAGGTGAAGACTATGTCGACGTCGCAAGACTGTTAAACATTAAAAGAACAACAGCCTACAATATTGTCAAGCGGGCGGAGCAGAACCATGGACAGATCGAAAGACCTCGAGGTGGCCCTAGACACGCCAAGGTGACTGATGCTATGCGTGCGGTGGTCCGTGCTGTGGTAGATGAACACCCGGATTTCACCATTCGCAACATCAATAGGGAATTACGTACCCGCTTACCACAATCACCTGCAATTAGTCAAACCACAATCAGTGGTATTCTGGATGGGCTTCTCGTAACAACGAAGAAGCTTGAAGATGCACCAGCGGAGAGAAATTCGGATCGCACTAAACATCAGAGACACGCTTACGCCACTTGGCTAATGCATGAAGTACAAGAGACTGAGTTCATTTTCATTGACGAAGCAGGAATCAACATCTGGACGAAACGCACGCGAGGTCGAACCGTGAGAGGGAGGCGAGCTGTGCGTGTTGTACAGGGTCGCAGGGGGCCAAACTTAACCATGACATTCGCTGTAAGTAATGTCGGTGGTTTAATTTACCATGAAATCACTGAGGGAGGTATGACAGGCCAGCGCTTTAACGAATTCATTGGCACAGTATGCAGGTTGTACCATCCTTTGAATGCGTGCTTCGTGGTTGATAATGCCCCAGCCCATCGGCAGGCAGTTAACCTGCCCCTTCCACAAAACTTTTCTGTACGCTACCTCCCACCATACTCACCGTTCCTGAATATATGCGAAAATGCATTTGCTTTGTGGAAGGGCAACATAAAGACAGTTTAGCTGAAGTTCGAGACCAACTTTTGAGAGAGGACCATCAACAAAGACTGGCAACTTTAGGACAGCTGGCTGAACAAGGCACCGCAGTGGTAACTCTGCACAGAATGCAGGCCGCCTTCAGGGGTATGCAGGTGTACCTGCCAGCGTGTTTCGGTCTAGACGACATTCTCATGTGAATCAAAGAGAAGAGAAATTCATCGACCGACACAGTTCAGCTTGCAACACAATTTTCATGTTCAGATTTAAGTATTTCAGCTCTAAAGAGAATAAAAAGACTGTTTATGTAACGCACTCCTTTGTTTATTTCTTTTCATCACAATTTATAATTTTAACCCATACTGAAGTTATTTCGTTCTGGTCACATTTGAACTTGCCATGTTTCTTTTGATTCTGCACTCTGTCATATTTGAGCATCGTATTTTAACATTTGAGCTTTGTTTGCGCACATTTGTATTTTCCATTTTTATATTTGCACTTTTTGTCACATTTGAGTTTTTTACGTTACATTTGCTCTTTCTTTGTTGCATTTGTACTTGTTACGTTCACATTTGATCGGAAAAAACTATAGAATTAGTTAGTTGTGTAATCTTGACCAAGTTAGCCTGTGTATTGCAAAACTAGTATTTCCTAGAAGCTGTGGGCGTCGGATATAAAAGAATGGTTATATGATTGTTGAAGCGAAAAAAAAGACCGCTGGTGTTTATGAATTTGTAGACCTACTGACAGTTACCTCGCTGCTCTGCTTTTTCTCTTCATTTAAACTTATACAATTTTAATCGATTGTCGGCAAGACCTGAAAGGATTCGATATGTCCTTTAGTCATTTTAAAAAATTCTTTGTCCCACGCAGTGTTCAGCTAGACTATAAATGTAGTGCAAAGACATTCATCACAATAATTCTTCCACATTTTATCGCGAATAATCGAGCTCCTTATATTTGCACGTTGGCTTCTTTTGGGCTGGGTACTGGGTCGGAATTTATGATATATCTATCGACCCGACCATCAGATCTTTAAAACGTAAAAAAATTATACACATTTAACCTTAGTGTATCACTGGAGGTGTGAGAAGAGATATTAAACCTTACTCATTCATATGTCTCAAAGCCTAATTAATGAAAAGATTTTTGTGGTCGCAACTTATCCAATATATCTTTTGTCTATCTTCTTATTCATCTATTAATCTATCTATCCATCCTTAGATCTATCTTTCTATTTATCCAGCTATCTAACAAATTCCATCTATTTTACTAATTCAACGAAATGGCTTATGATCTTGAATATCTTGTTATCGCCACTGCAGGTTTTGGACGCTTAAAAGATTCTTAAACAAGATTTTTGATCTTTTGGTATATTTTGACATCTAAGCTTAAGAATTTGAAGCCTGGCCTTCCATTACATATTGGTTATCGGTAACGTATTGGATAGCAAATCCGCTTTGAGATCTGCATGGACGCTTCTGTCATCGGTTCAGGTCCAACTACCGTGGCCCTGGCCAGACGGAGGGCATGAATGCCTAAAACCAAACTTCCAGGCTGGACACTAGCATTGGGGTGAGATCTCAGAAATAATAAAGGGATTCTTAAAAATAATGTTAAATACAATCATAAGAGTGACTTTTTTTAAATCCAAGTTTATTTCAGTACATATAAGCACATATTTGTTTCCTCTACCCCGTATATCTTTCCCACAGCTTTACTTCCTCTGTCATTTTCATGTATCAAAAAGAATATATGTCCCTTCTTTTCGATTAATATTAGTATTTATTATTAAAGAAAAATGTGTGGTAGTTACACACGTTGAAAATGTTATGATATTAAATCAATAGATATGGTCTGGTTCGAAAATTAGTGTTAAGGTTTTTAAAAATTAAAACAAACATAACAGTAGTTCAAGACAGTAGATAAATGAATATGCGTTTTTCAATTTAAATTGCATCTGTAATTCATCCTAACAAGCCTTCGTCACACCTTATATATGACTAAGAAGCCCAGGATCTGTGTTGCGTGCATCAGATTTCTAATTGTATAAATATATGCAATAACACAATAGATTAGAAACTCATATCAGAGATTTCTTTAGATCTGAGACTCTAAGCAACTTGTGCGAGAAGAAATTTCATTAGACATGTTCTTCTTCAGCTGTACCATGCGACACCCACTGTTCGCATACATCAAGACATTTAAAAAAAACCGTTCTTGAATTTGCAGTGATTCTATTATTGCGGGTTCGAGTCCCACCACCAGTGCCCTGGCCTGATGGGGGACTTACAAGCATGAGATCACCTGGTTGTGGACTAGTTAAACAAAAAAAAAAAACCATGACCGTTGAAGATTTTGGACACATAAATTTTATATAAAATCCGTTTATTTTATTGGTTCATATTTGACATTTTATTATGGATATAATGATTTGAAACTTTCGGCTTTCTTTTTTAGTTTGAGATATGGATAGTCTATGTTCTAGAAAGATAGGCGTCTAGGCCTATGCAGGACTTAAGAAGAATTCAATGATTATGAATGCAATTGGAAATCAACGTAAGCAATAAGGTGTTGTTCGAACTCCTTCATATAGTTGGTTTTATTGTAATTAATGCCATAAGCAAAATTACAACAGCTCTTGGCGCTTGCGACAGTGAAAAACGAAGCGATTATTCCCTTCCTTAAAATCCATCAGACAGAGGAGAAATAGAGCTTCATATAAACAGTGTCTGGAGTTGAGGGCCACACTTTTTGGGAAGTAGCTTGAAAGTACCGAAAGCTCAGGAAAATCTAATGTTTGTACACTGAAAAGGGGAATGTAATTTCTACCGTCAAATCGAATGATTTATGACAATGACAGCAATTTTCATCAGAAGACAAAAGATTGATAAGACATTTGCATAACTTATACAATAGGGCTTTAAGTGATGTAACTCACATTACTTAAAAACAGACAATCAAATCTATTAATATAAGTCTCAGATGCTGTAAGAAGACACCAGTATAGCTGAGACTGTTTGCGTTCTATAGTACTAGGTGTTATGCAGCGCTGAATCATCCATACATTACAAGAGGAAGTCAATATCATTAGCCTGATAGTGTTTGACATTAACAGTAGTATTCCCATATTGGTAAAAAAAAAAACAGGCCGATATTTTTCGGGCATCTAATAAATGTCATGCGTATTCATGAACTGAAGGACGTGGTATTATGGTTAGTGAATTTCTTTTTTTTTTTTCAGACACATTTTTTTACATTAAAGAACTTAGAAAAGCAATAAAAAAGCACAAAAAAAAATTCTGACGGTTTTATACTTTTCATCTCAAAATTTTAAGCTACAAAGCCTAGAGCATGTTTTATTTGTGTCTGTTACGGGCCATTATAAAAAGAAGGTGATCGAATGCTTCCCAATACTAAGTGTGGAAACTTGAATTAATTTTGATAAACTTCCCAATAACGTCGTTCTAGTTTTGTTTTTTTTTTTTTTTAAGATTAAAACACTCGATAGTCAGTAATAAAGACTACGGTGATTGAAAGTAAATAGTGTACTATCTTTAGATACACCTTTTTGGATGACATGACAACCTTTTTTAAAGAGCAATAGACAGATAAATACAAAGCACATGATGTTGCATCACTGACGATAAGGAATGTAACAACGAGGTTTTTTTCTTGGAGTCAATACATTGATCACATGTAAGCATCACCAGTTTTGCAAATGTGTTTTTTTTTTCCCCGGGAACATTTGAATTATCTTCATTTATTACTTTAATCTTTGTATATAGATAGCCAAATGTGCGGTGTTTTCTTTTACCGTGATACAATTAAATATTGATTTTTATATTGGTATGAGATTGTATTTGTATTTTTTTTTTCAATTTTCCATAATAATTTTATCGCTTTGGCTCATTAAGTTCAGTTTTCAAAACCCAGGGTAAGGGTTTTTAAAAAGAAACATTTTGTTACATTAAGCACAAATGGTTGCCAGTTTTAGATAAGTATCAGAATTCATATCTTCCAAATTTTTTCATTACATAACTGGAGACAAAATTGTCAGATTGAATATTGTCCTATCTCGTATCTTAAATTGAATAGTCTTAGCATAGTAACATATGGCCTCAGAAATTATCTCTGTCAACAGCCTTTTATTATAACACACGTTAATAAAATGTTTATACTATTATGATGTTATTAATTATTTTAAGTGTCTGCTTGTTTACTTTGACATGGATTGTGAGAAAGCGTGCAACAATGTTTTGACAGGCATCATTATTACTAAATTTTAAAGATAATTTCAAAGAAAAGTTTTTTTTTAATGTATGAGGATAATTTTATTCTTTCACTCATTGCTTAAGTTTTGAAACATTAAAATAAAGTAGCTTCGTATTAATTATTGTTTACCGAAATTTGTTTATCGCGGCATAATTTTGAAAGAACTTTACAAAGCTTTTGTCATTGCAAAGTGGATTTTCTTGTTTATACTCAGACATAAGAATTTTTCACACGAGTTTCACAAATGAATCCTAAAAGTCAATTTTTCTAAACTCTTTCTTTTCCAAGAAAGTCAAACAAATACTTATGCTGTGCCTGTAAATTGTCACGACTAAAGCCTTTAAAAAAATGATGATCTGTGTTCCACAAATCCCCCTTAGTGAAATATCTTAACGAATACTTTGCGCACACTTACCTAACATAATAATCGACAAATTATCAAAAATTCAATAACTTTCCTTTGGTGAACAACGAGAACCACTGAGGTGACTAATATGTGTATTGAATCTAAGCAAGTGTTGCAGATTTTTACGGTAAAACAGTTGAGAATAAACGTAGAAATGCAGTGCAAGAAAAGTCCCTCTTCACAAAAGCAGAACGTAGGCACAATGATATGCCTTTGTTATCAAACAAGTATAAACATCTTCAAGTTGATTCGTGACAATATTAGTTGAATGTTGTGATTGTCTCAAACGAGCCCAATTGTATGTTAAAAGCTTAAAAATGCCAATCAAAGAACAATATCTGCATGGAAAAAGCATATATTATTTAAAGCTCTTATAAGAATCGAATCATGATAGCCCTGAAAAATTTTAATTTTTCCTTTGTTTCAGACATATATTTTCACAGTTACAGCAGAATGCCATGCGGGTGGCGATATTTTGAAATGAAATTTATGTAAATGGAATGATTATTCTCCTTCAAAGGAGACATAAAAAACAACATCTATCAAAATTCAAAAAACCAGGAGAGCGATTAATTACATGCGCCATGCTCCATTGCTTTTTCGACTTCTATAGAATCATACAATTTGGTGATGTATATTATCATGTCCTGTTAATATAATAATTAAAATACTTAAAATGATCACATATTCTGACAAAAATTAAATTCCCATTAGCAAATTCTGTAAGTAATTATAAGACTTAGGGAAAGAAAAGGAAAGGTAGGCAAGAAAACACTGCTTCGTGAAGTTTACAAAAAGTTTCAACATTTTTAATGACGAAACGCTAATTGGGCAAGCGGACAAAGGTCGAGAAAAAACTCAAAATAATTTACTACGAAATTCGAGTACATCAATAAGTGAACGTGTGCAAATATAGGCTATTAAATTCCTACAATACTACCGATGGTCTAGGGTACAGAAATGATGAAATGAAACATTGTTGTCAATTTTCAAGTTATAAACAGTGACATAGCAGAAATTGAAGTTGCTCTCTCCAGCCGCAAATGTGCAGGAAGAAGGTGTTTATAGCTGGACTCATTACAACTGCTGAAAAACACTCCGCCTATCACCAAAGCGTAGTTTATCGATATGCACGAACCTCGTCTGTTTGCGCCGCAATATATCAAAACGCGCCAACCACACAGTTTAGGGATCCCGCAAACTTGAGACATTCTTGAGGTTCAGTATAGCTGCGTCTTCTAAAGTGCAACCCATTATCCTAGACCAAGTGTATAGATTATGGGAATTAACGTGCCCACTAATGACAAATTATTGCAGATATGCAAAAGTGCAAACTGCTTGTAGAAATGTAACTTTTTACAAGAATCATATTATTCTAGAGTCATTTTAAAATTAAAAAAGAGGACAGCACGGAACACTGACAAATTGAGTATAATTCCTCTGTCGATGAAAAAAAAATTCAGATCGTCGATTGAAATGTCACTCGTAGCATGAACATCAATTTTGGTACTTCTGCAATGATTTTTAATGACCGTGGTATGTTCCACATCTTTATTCTTTGATCATCTCCTACATATTCATTTGCATCTAGGTATAACGAAGCTACATCATCAAGGATATTTTATTGATGAAATTAGAAATATTGGATCATTAGGTTCTTATCAAAATACATCCAACAGACTGTAGACTGTGTGTCAAGTGTCAAGTATGATCGCTGCCACCTTTGGTAAACCACCAAGCGTCAGTTCACTGAAGTACGCCTTTAGTCCAATCATGACATTTACCTTGTGATTTTCTAAGTTTGCAAACGCTGTGATGAAACCGAATTATATATTCATTATAATGGCACTTGGCTTACAGTAATAGAGCTCAGGTCTGCTCTTTAGTATTGGCGACAAATCCCTAAACTCTTCTTATTGCATAATAAAGAATTAGTTTTTGTGCTGCCCTACTATCATTGATGCTTTGCTCCTATAGCTCTGATTATCTTTCATAGTTGCCATCCAAAACATGGCAGTTTACCTTATAACTAATTTCACTCTCTGGCATGGATCGTGGCGTAAGGCTATATACATAATACTTGCGTAACATTTAGTCAATTGTTCACCGATGTTGATATTTTCAGTTTGGTTCTCCTTATTGCAATGCAGTAATACCATAATATACCGTATTCTATTGGTACTTTTGTGAGAGTGTGTGTGTGTGTGTGTCTGTGTATATTGACAATTATCTGAAATTCTGGAAAAAAAACTATAGTTACTATTCACTATAAATGCAAGGCATTGAAAAACGAAGAAAAGGATAAATATGTCAATGTTACAATTGTAGACTTTAATGATAATATAGATCCCGTGACGATTCTGTAGAGAATAGGCTGAAGAATTCCTTGAGAGGGCATAGAGATAAAGCAAAACTATTTCTCTCAAGAGTGGCCGTTATGGGTCACTACTTTTTGTCTCATTGTTTTCGTCACGGATAAGCTTGACGAGCATCAAATACTTTCACAAGTTCTCTCACAAAACTTCTCGTTTACTTTGTTTAAACATAATTACATCCCTAAGTCTACTCAAAAATTGAAGCTTCTAAAAAAAACTTCATCCTTGACATTCCTTAAAAAGTAATCTTTTGAAGTGAATTTTGAGATTACTCATTTGAATTTCATAATAAACAAACAACAGCACTCATTAAAAATGTTCCTTAAAATATATATTTTTGCATTGATATATCAGAAAAACACAATGATGAGCTTTACCTTCAAAATCGAGTTTGTAGTTAACAGTTCACATTTATTTGTGCAAATTTTATCTAGATTTTTGCCTAGATTAGGTTTACACAGATGGTACTCTCAAGTCTAAATGGGCATTCAAAAGGCATTTAAATTTTATAACAATTGACAGAAGGTTTATTAGTTTAAGGAATGATATTTAACGGGGAGCTAATAAAGAAGTTTATATAATGGTGAGACTTCTTATCACCTTACCTTGTATTACCCGCTATTTCATATCAATTAATGGCGAATTTTCTTCGCCTGTGTTTTGAATTTCATCACCGCTAATATAGCTGCCATTTTGAAAATATACAACCAAACGCAGTAAGGGAAGAAATAAATTGTTTGTTTTTACTCATCGTCAAAGCAGATTGACCCCAATCCTTTGGTTTCTGAACAAAACTATTTTTTCAAATACAGAGGGGTGGGAAGGGTGGAAGAGGGCAAAAGGGGAGAGGGATCTATCTTCTTTCAATAGCCTAGGATTATGAGACCCAAATTGTTTAACTGCTCAAAATATTTTCGGAACGAAGTTTTCAGGGTTTTTTTTTTCCTCTCCTTTTTTGGATTTTCAACTAAAGTATGTATGCGTGTTTCTAGAATGTCCATACTTCTCAAGTGAGGACCTTTGTCATATCCACTGGAGCTTCCAGTAAATTTGTCACGCTTTTATGCAAAACCTGTTTTGGGCAAAAGATCACTGTACAAAAATTAATGTTATTGATTTGGATGCCTTCAGGTTTATTATCTCAGAACTGGACATTGTGCATTCGTTTACGATTTCGAAATTAGTTAAGCATTTAAACAAAAGTAAATCAAATAAAATTTGTGAAATATTTATTTCAATTGCCTTCTTTACCTGAAACAAATTACATATCTTTAAAAAAATAGAGAATAATTTCTTCCGACATATAAAAAAATCGAGATCATGTAGATTTGAAATAGTTTCACTACTCATTTTTACAGATCTTGAGATTTTAGGTGTTGAAAGATAAACGTAATGTCATACTTTATAGCCATAAAGCCATATTGCCAACCGTGATGTGGCCTTTTAGTTTGTCATCTTTCAAACTTTGACAATTTTAATCCATATAAAAGATTTAGATTACGCCCAAATTGACTGAATTGTTTAGCACAGCAAAACAAATAGGCATGAAGAAATTTAAAACTATGCTATCAAGAAAAGGCACAATTCTTAAGATTGAAATCTGGTAAAATGAGTCCAAATATACTGTTTATTGATCCGCCGACTCTTGAAAGTGACTCATCATGACAAGATTCTAAAAAGTTTTTAAGGAACAATGCCAAGATTGAATAAATGGTATCTCTTTGTATTTTCAGAACTTGTAGATACACTTTCATTGCGAAATCGCAGGTTTTTCCTCTCTTTTTGGACAATCACGTACCTTTTTGTATCTAAAAATAGGTCATCAGTCTATTCTTGTATTTTGCAATATTCTCCAGGCAAATGTTAGCGTTCTTATTTTGTATCATATTTCGTGTTAGAGGACATCATACAGCTTCTTCGTCAAACGCTATTCTTGTACGTTAAACTTGGTCAATATTACATAACACAGAACGAACATGCTGAAGATACCGCCCGAGGTGAAGACCCATTCCCAGCCGTCGGTGTGCAGTAGCTGGGTGTTTATCACAGGGCTCAGTATACTGGCGAAAAATGTACAGGATGCAATTAGAGCATAGTTTGTCGACATATGATTTGGTCCGAAGAGTCGCAAAGGAGCTGTTGGTATCACAACGTAATAAAGGCTTTGTGCCATGGCTAAAGCTAATACCACGACCATGTAAAAACGGGCGTTCACCTGCCCTGAAATGTACCAAAAAACACATGTCACACAATTGAGGGAAAGCCCGATCACTGTGACATCCTTTAAGTTCAGTATGGATTTGTCAATCAAAGTTCCAAATAAAATCCTGGAACAAGTGGAGATTACGGGAATTAACGACCCTATTAATGTCAGATATTTGTCATCGCTGATGTACAAGAGAGCAAACTTTTTGTAGAAATTTGATTTTAATAGAAGAGTATATTCTAATGCCATGCCAAAAAGGAACACGGCATAAAACACCGGCGACCTAAGCACCTCTTTTGGTGTATACGACCTTAGATTGTTGGTCCTAAATCCATTGTATAGAGAAATTTCTTCCAAATCCATGAGTTTGGAGCTTTGCGCATTGGAACCGGAATACTTCAGTGCCTGATAATTTTCAACATTGTTCAAATCGTTTGCACACTCGAACGGAATACCTTCATTAACATTGCTTGTTTTTGTTTTTCGTGAAATGCCATCCTCCTTGGTTGCTTTTTCAGGAGGATCAGAAGGATTATCAGGTGGGTTTATTAGCAATATGCAACCTGCAGTCTGAAGACCGAATGTCACAAGGCCCAATATGATCACTGCCCTTGGTATGCTACCAAGAAGCTCAGGTTGACTGAAGTACGCCTTGGGCCCGATCTTAGCATCCGGTTTCAAGTTCTGAGGGTTAATAAAAACTGTGATGATCTGGTTAAATGGCACAGAAAGCATTGTAGCTGTACCGGTGGATGTAGCCAATAAAAATGAAACTCTTTCAGGAGCCCACCCACTAATGACCTGTATGGATACAGAAGCAGTCATACCATGTCCTGTTCCAAGCAATATCGCATACAAAACTGCAGTCCAGGCAACCGAACGCTGCAGTGACCACGCAGACCCAAGCAGAGCTGCACTGCCCATCACCATAGCGATGGTCCCGGTCCACTTCAAACCGAACAGCTTTTCTAATGGTTTTACCATGAAAAATCCTGGAAACATACCCGTTACGTACACTGGCAGAAGCCACTCAGGGTCACAGTCCAAGCATGTTGGGTAACACGAAAATCGAAAATATGAGTCTAAATAGGCAAAGAGATTGCCATAAAACCACATGAAGCTTGCAGGAGCCATGATTAAATGGGCGCCAATGACTGAGCAATACTTTTGATAAATTTTCTTAGCCTCTGACATCCTGATTTATTTGATGTTGCATCTATGTCAGAAAAACGTGTCTTTCTAATATGACCTGAGTTAGATTTGCTGTGGCTAATATTCATTTTAGATCTCATTGTCAATGTAAATAAATGCAATACTATCACCTGATATCAGTTAAAAAATTATAGTTTCCATATTTATATTTAGCAAAAACAATTGAACGGCCTGGTGCCTCTGCTAAGCATTATTTGCTCTGGAAAAAAATATGTAATGTTGATTTGGAGTGAGTTGAACATTTATCGTCGACTTGTCTTCGTAAATTTAAACAAAAAAAAAACTATTTTTGAGAAAAATAACAATTCATTGGCTTGAAATTTATATTGAATACAAAAAAATAAATAAAATATGAAACACACTTTAATCCCTCAAAAAATTTATGCATGGCAATACAGAAACCCATCGTAAATAAATGCAAGATCTCAATCATTGAAGATATAGTGCATATGTTATCGATCAAATTATTGTTCTGAATATAAAATGGGCAATAGTACACTATTTTCTCGTGAAAAGCCAACCTTTCTGTTATGCTTGTGACGGCCTCTCACTCTCCAGAATGTTTTAGTATTTTCAAATCAGCAGAAATAAACATTACTATTGTCCGTCCATAAAAAGAGCGTACTTTTCAAAAATATTTAATGTGCATCTGTGGATGTTGTTCAAATTTTGTGTTCACCCTTAAAGTATTTTTATAGCAAGGTCCACTTTGTTATGGGGCAATTTTTTTTCCGTCTTTGTATCAAAAGGGTCAGGTAGAACAGAGCTATAAATGTTTCACAGTAATATTAACATTAAAAACATGAAAACAGAAGTAGAACAAAACAAGGGTGTATTTCAAAGTTAAGGTACATTGGCAAACGATCTTCTTTGAAGTAATCGATGAGTTTCGATCAGTGCAATTTTACTGGCATTTTTTTTTCATTGAAGACGAATGATATAATTATATTTTTTAATTGCAAGCTTTTTTGCTCTCCAAGAGTAAAACCTCTGAGGACGAGACGAGGCAATGTCGAGCGACACAAACAATTGTACCTTTTGATGATGATCTCGAATTATGGGTTTTAAAAGATGATTCCTTATGAATATAATGCTCAATGTAAAGTCCCGTTACCCATTTTGAAAGACACTTAATTTTTGTCCAGCTCTAACACCAACCCGGAACGCCGCTTTTTTCACAGATCGTCCCCCTGCAGTACCTTGCTCTAAGTACCCTTTTCAACCTTTTAGAAATTCATGCGACCCACTTCAGAATAAAGCTTTATGTTTTATCTTCTCACAATTTCGTGGCAATAAGAATATTAATTTTCAAGAAATTGAGATTATTGAATATATTTTACCTTGTTTGATGAGAAAAAAATTTAAATATTCTTTTTATTAATTTTCAAGTTGGTAAAACTTTACAGCTTGTTTTAACATCAAATGATTACAATGCTTCCAGATATGATGCGCTATTATCTTTTAAGAAAGTATCAATGACCGCAGAAATTATCCGGGGATTCCTGGTATGTAAATTTTTATAGTAGTGTAATGATTCATAGACAGCTTTAACACTTCTGTCTCCATAAATAGTGGAATGAGAATTATTCTATTCTTTTGTGCATGGAGCTTGAATAAAATGAGCATTTTGCTCCCATCACATCTAGAAATATATAGTAAGTATGGTACTAAAGAAAACCTCTCTAAAGTCGCATTGAAATCAGATTTAAAAGATTATGTAAACTCTTTGTTACGTTTTTATTGTGGTAGCTTAGATCATTTAAGACATATGTATTTCAACCTTCTAGCCCTCATATGGCAAGGAAGGTCGGACTGACTTTAAATTTACAACCACCAACTTGCCTGAAACTCGCAACGTATGGCTTTCGCTGGCTTTGCGTATTTTAGAAGTGGCGTGAGATTTAGCTGTGTAGTATTTATGTAGAAGTAGAAGAACTTATAAAGAAATAGAAAAAGCAAATGGCTATCTCAAATGGCAATATATCATGATATTAATGGAGGATTTTAATGAGAAAGTTAGGTTGAAAGGGTAGAAGATGTTGTTGGGTCAAGTATTATAGGGACACTAAATAAAAGTGCGGTGAGCTAATTGAATTGTGCCAAGTCAATGATTTTCCCATAACAAATACTTGGATATGGAAAAGCTTTGGTAATAGAGGTAGATACAGAAAAAGATTATAATCTCATTCAGAAACGATTAAAAAATGCAATCAAAGCATACAAATCATAGCTAAGAAACGACTGTGAGTGTGGTGCAGATCACAAGCCAGTCATGTGTAAATTTGAGATAAAACTTCCAAAATACAAAAAGGCAATGACCAATCCTAAATTCCAGATGAAGCTGTTAAAATCTGATGAAAAGCTAAGAGATGAAGCTTTTGTAGCAGAGAAAAACAGATATGACCCCAAACACCATCTCAAAAGTAGAAGAACTATGGTCAGAAATGAAAGAGTCATGATGAAAGCATAAAAAAGCATTTCCAAAAAGGATGCAAAAGAGCATGAAAAATTGATAAACAAAGAAAAACTAGATGTGATGGAGGGAAGGCGTAAATCTAAATGAAAGAAGCCAAATACAAAGATCTAAATAAAAAAATCAAGATCAAATTCAACATGGCACAAGAAGAAAGGTTTAATGAACAATGCCAGGAAATAGAGCTAAAGCGATCCATAGACTGCAAATTTATGCATACTATATTTAACGATGTGAGGGGTAAGGAAATCAATTGCAGTAACTCTGGCTCCATCAAGTCAAAAGACGGAAAAATATTAATGAAAAGAAAGGAAGTATTAAACAGATGATTAGATAATGTTGAAGATCTTTTCAAAGAAATCAGGATGAAAAACCTGAAATAGGAAAAAGCCTACAGGGTCCACCTATCCTTGAAGAAGACATAAAGGCAGCAAGAAAATGGGAAAGCCACAGGACCACATAACAAAGCAATGGAAATAATTTCAGCATTAGATAAGTTAGGAATAGATCTGACAACAAAACTCCAAAATGCAATATATAACAGTGGTGCAATCCCAGAAGATCTTTGTAACTCTGTTTTATAGCAATGCCTAAAACACCAGGTGCAACAGAATATGAACATTATAAGCAGCAGTTTAATAAGCCATGCTGTTGCAGGTTTTGATGCCTAGAATGCGCTAGAGTTTAAGACTACACAGATTCACAAAATAGTCATTCTTTGTGTCTGTTAAAGGGGTTAGAAATGCAATATTCACTCTGTCAATGCTTATGGAAACGTATAGAATTCAAAAGACTGCTTCATTTTTTAATTTTAAGGCCTGTGACAAAAACAACCATTAAGAGCTCCTTCACATGCTAGAAAATTAGACATTGGTGGTAAAGTTCTGAGAGTAATCTCATTTCAGGGATCAGAATGTATCTGTAAGAATGAAAGGAGAACACAGTGTTTTTAAACCCATCAAAATATGTGTGAAACAGGGATGTGTAATGTCTCCTGATTTTTTTAACTTATATAAGGACACAATCTTAAGAATGTAGAGGATTTTTCAGGCTTAAAAGTAAATAGAGAAAATCTTTATAATCTTAGATGTGCAGATGGCACAGTTTTAACATCAGAATCTGGTGATCGATTTTAAAAACTTGTCGATACTTTTGTCTGAAAAAGCGAAAGAATGGGCCTGTCTTTGAATGTGAGAAAGAAAAAAATGGTCATTTCAAACAAAGTCTCAAACACCAAATACAATCTTGTAAGCAAAGGGGGAAAAAATCAAAAAAGTTACAAAGTTCAAATACTTTGACGGCCTGATAACATCAGATGGCAGATGCACAAGTAAAGTAAGTAAAAGCATGGCGTTGGCCAAAAATTGAAATCAATTCTGATAATCTGAACATATTAGTATGGGCAGCAAAATATGGTTAAGGAGAAGATATGAATGGTCAGTTCTATTATGTGATAGTGAGTGTTGAACAAAAAACGATGAAACAGAGAGATAACAGGAAGCAATAGAGGTGCGGTTTATCAGAAGAATGATATAAATAGAAAAAAGTCCGATGAATCAGTACTAAAATAAGCCAATCATGAGCGATCATTAGTTAAAATTATAAGAATAAGGCAACTACAATTTTTGGGATACATTTGCCGAAACAAAGGTTTAGAACACTTAGCAATGAAAGATTGAAGGCAAACGCAATAACTTTCATTGAAAATTTTAACTCTTGCGCAATAGGTAAAGGTAGCGGCAACAACTGAGAGCAGCTTTGAGTGGAGATACACGATCGCCAATGTCTGTTCCAGATTGGGCACCTAAAGAGGAAAGAGAAGAAGTGTATTTATGTATGATCATCATGCATAATTTTATGTCCGCGGTCCTACGAACCCTCACTGCGATTTTAAATATTACAGGCTGTTTCTTTTTTTTTTAAGTCTGGTAACATTTATTATTGGTTCAGTTGGAATAGAGTAAAGAAAAGTTGTACTAACAGCATGCTATCGCCTATCAATTTTTTCATGCTTAATCAAAAATACCTTTAGTGTTCTCTCAACACCCATATGTGATTTCAGTATGTCGCTAAGAGATTTAGAAAGCTTTAGAATTAAAGTCCTTGAGTAAATTGTCATTTTAGGGTGGGCTCTCGGTTTGAAAATAATGATTCCTATTTATTATTTGTAAAAATATTATGGCAAAAGAAGCATAACACTGCCATTTGAAAATGAAAATTATAGAATCTCTCTGCATGGGGGGTAGATATTTCAATAAAGCGAAGGAAGACATTGCAAGAGCTCTTTATCGATACCATCTCTATAATTCACAAAGCTTCGTGATATGCCTTTTGCAGGGATATCGTTTGTTTCAAAATTAAGAACTATAGTGTTCAAACTTCTCATCTTTTACAAAATGTAACAGAAATATTTAAGAGAAACAAATAAATAGAAAAGAAGAAAAGGATGGGATTTGATGAGGATGAAAAATGAAAAAAGAATGCTTTAGAACAGGCCAAAGAAAATAGTTGAATGGAAAATGTTTTCTATAAAAAGCAGGAGAGGTGGTAGAGAGACGTTAATTTCGGAATGACACTGTAAGAGAAAAATTTGGAAGAAGTAAAAACCAGAGGGTGTGATAAAGAGAGAAAAAATGAGAAATAGAAAGCTGGAGGGGAAAAGGATTTTATCAAGTTACAGGGATAGAGCTAACAATTCAGCTAATATAGTTCTACACCAAAAGGCCGTCAATAAACATGACAGAGTCGGTCTGTAAACAAAGGTCTATTAGGTGTGAAGTAACATATAATTATTTATTATTTATCTATTATAAATTTATAATTTTTTTTCTCCCACGGTCAGAGCATAAGTATAATATTAAAGACACAGATGGAGACAAAAGTTTTTCTAAGAATGATTGGATATTCCATTACCTTTTGCCCTATTTTGAACTGTCAGCATTGGAAGGTTAGACACTTCAAGAGGTTTGCATTCAAAACATGTCAGGAAAAAGAGGAGTTGCGAGTTTCTCTTTTCTTTTTCTTTTTTTTTTATACATTTTTTAATTTTTAAATTTGATTTTTTTTTTTTTTTTTTTTTGGGGGGGGGGGGAATAAGGGGGATATGTCTGAAGCGCAGTGTATGGAAGTGTGAGAAGAAGGAATTTGGAAATTCTGTGTGAAAAGCAGTTTAATAAAGCTCTTACATCCAAGGACGACCCGTCTCATTTGGTGGCCGCAACTCACGCTGATCCTCTCTGAATTATTGAACTGGATGGGGCACGTAATCCAGTCAAGCAAACATAGGCCCAGCGCTCTTCTCTTCTCTTGGGTATTTATGCTCTTTCGTTTTGGAGTCCTGAAAAAAAAAATGGGCGTAGTTGACGTCTGTTTTGAACTCTGTTTGTCTTTGTTTGTTGATTGTTTTGGGCACCGATATTCGATTTCTAAGCCGTTTTATTTCACTCTATAACACAGCGTAGTAACAGAACGTTGCTTCGACTGGAAATGTGTATTATCTTTAAAATAAATTAGAAACGCCCATGCCTAAGAGAAAAAGACAAGCTCTCAAAATTTTTATAGTTAAAAAGTGGCGTAATTACTAGAGATCACCTTGCACTAAAAGGAGATCGAGACATTATGAAATTTCTCCAAAAAAGAACGACAAGCTGTTAAGGGCAGAGAGTAACGAACTAATCAAACAAAAAACTTTCAAATGCATCGTCTTTTATCCATTCTCGTTAGCTGTGGTGATCCAAAAGGGTAACGCGAGTTGTGCTGGGATGTTGCGGTATTCAATATGAAGCCAATTTATAAGCATGAAACCATTTTTTTAACTATACGGAAGAAAGAGAAAAGTTTCGGAATTCCTTTGCAAGGACATGTAATTTTTCACCTCATTTAAAAAGGTTACACAACGATAAAAAGCAGGATTTTTGTTACGTGAGCGTATGGTTTGTGCTTTATAGCACACATAAGATAATTGAGAGACATTCGGTTCGAAAAGGAAAGTTCTGTGAAAGACCGAGGGCATTAGTTTTAATGCTGTCCTTTTTGCTGTCGTGGTTCATGTTTACTATAAGTTTTATGAATTTAAAATTGACGGTAGATCAGAATACTTTTAGGTTATTTTCAAACTTGCTTCTAAAGATCTTTTGACAATAGGATAATACAGTAAAGAATAGGGAAAAATACTTTGTAAAAGAAAAGAATGAAAGGAAAATACATTTTAAAATCATTACAAAAGCTATGGTTAGTGTCCCAACTTTCTATTTCAGATTAGCGGTGAGAAAGGGGACAGAACGTGGTGACATGTAGGAAAAACGAGAAGATAGATTCTACCGCTGACAAGCTTTCATCATTGACGTACTCGCCTTTACCAGGATATAATATTGATCTTGATAAAACCTCTCTTAAACATCTGGCCATTCTGTGAAAAAAAAACTCTAACCGAATCCAGACACTTTTGACATAGAAGAACTCATAGGTCCACTTTAGACTTAGACCATTACTCAGCGCTGCCCTCTTATGTTTTTCTTCGCATCCTCTTTAGACATTTCTCTTTGTTCTGTGGCTGAGAATTTTGTTTCCTCTCAATAAATGAAAGAAGTGATGTAAAATTATCTTTAAGTGGACTTTTGTTCGGTTATAGGATGAAAAAAGAAATAGTAGGTCTACGGAAAAACTCAGTCCTTCTGGTGGGAAATCTGGTGAAAAAGAAAAAAAGAAAAAAATCAGAGGGAAAAAACATTGCCGGTTTACAAAAAAAAAAAAGAAAAGAAAATCCTATTTCAAACTTGTCAAAACTGGTATGGAAGAACGCATTGGAAACTGATGTATAGGGCGATTTAGTTGCTTGTAAAGAATGCAAAAATTGTTAGTGGGTACAGCTGTTTCCCAAAAGAGATAAAGGTAAATGTTTTTATAATATGAGATGTTGCGTTTTGCGAATTGCATTAAGTGATGCAAGTGTAAAATCTTAAAAAATTGTTTTTGAAGTTGATGATTAAGATTTCACATATCTAAAATTCTGTCTAGTGATTATTGTTCTCATTACTTTAGCTAAATCTAGATTCGAATGATTATTTTCTTTTATGAATAAATGTCTAAAGCAGATGAAAAGATCAATTTTCGTGTCAGATTATCAACTGGAGTTTGGATGTTATTGTAATAATTATTATAATTTTCATCATCATCCACACCATTATCTCTTTCCATTTTCTATATATCTTATTATGTATGTATTGATTGATTGATTTATTTTATGTATTCATTTTTATTCGATTTCTTTTCTTTACTTTTAGACTTAAGCTTCACCTTTGTTAGGTCTGCAATGTCCTTCATTCCAGCTTTATCTTTCGTCTATCATCTAATTCCTTACATATGTTTAATTAACGTTCGATAGGTAAGATAACTCTAACACAATCACCATAGTTCTTGGCTTTGCGCAAGCTTTTTGATCACATGTGACGAATCGGCGGTCCATTATAGACTGGGAATGAGGGATATACCTCCCTCGCGATTCGTTAAAGCGGAGTTTATAGTATTTGTTAACATTCATAACAAAATATGCAAAATAAAACGAATCCTAACAAACCTTGACTTATTAAAAAAGGAAAAAAAAAATTATATATATATAGATATATATTATATATATATATATATATATATATATATATATATATATATATATATATATATATATATATATATATATATATATATTGAAGAAAGTCAAGAGAAATGTTAAAATCTGAGAATACTAACTGTCTACATTATCACACTAATCAATCCGGGTCTATCTAAAATAGGAAAGGCACAGGGAAAAAAATCTGGGATTTGGATAATATGGTTTAGAAACGACCCAGCAAAAGGTCAGATTTGCAACGTTACTGTATGAAACGATTTATTAAAGGGTATCGAAATGAAGTTCGCCTGAAACTCCATGCCATCAATTATTAGTGGCAGCAAAGAGCAAATTGAAAGTTTTATTGGTGGTATTTGACTGATATCGATTCTTGACTTCAACACTTTAGTTATCGGTATCTATACTACTGGGTATTTTTCCAGCTTCTAAAAAAAATCTCTCTTCATTAGCGATAGTGTTTCATTTTTTTGACAATATATTTTCGGTAGCAGCTCTCTCTCTCTCTCTCTCTCTCTCTCTCTCTCTCTCTCTCTCTCTCTCTCTCTTTCTC
>BLXT01007159.1:1665241-1683636 GCA_019648995.1 Plakobranchus ocellatus | reverse complement strand
ATAAATCGTTTAAGTTGTCTTTTTTAATGTATGCAAGATCTTAACTAGATCTTAATGCCTATTTCATTCCATTATTCTTATCCGGAGATTTTTTTTTTCTAATCCAGAATACCTTTTACAAAGCGATTTTTTCCGGCTGCTCATTTTTATTTTCTCATCACAAGAATCAAATGGAACAAAATTAGTCAATATATACTGTATACCATTCTCATCAAAATGAAACATAATCCATTCTAAATATTTTTGTTTATTGTCAAGTAGGATTTGTGTCTTTATGTTCCAAAATTCGTAGTCTTTTTTATGTCATTCAAGTTGGTCTTATTCAAACCTTACGCATATTTTAACTTCTTGTATTGAGGTTGCTTTTCCTTTTGTCTGCAGCGGACAAATCTAATGTCAAGAGGGGACACTTTTCTAATGGTAAGATTGTTTATTTTATATTGTTGCTGTTGCTTATTGTTGTTAAAAGAGTGAAAAAAAAGCATGAGTAGCTGTCATCATTATTTTGATTACAAACAAACAAAGTATTTCATTTCCTTACCTCATCTGCGTCTGTATTCTTCTTTCCACAATAATTTTCCTTTTACAAGATTTCAGAAAAATGACATAATTTGTTTTTAGATATGTCTTGTATTATTACAATCTGCGATAAATATCAATTTTTTTTTGTTTGTCTCGGTTTCTGTTCTCATTATTGTGGCGATTCGGTCTAATCAACCACCCTTACGTATGAAAAGTGCTTTCTTTCTTTTTCCAGGAACTGGTTCGGCCGATACCCATACAGGAGATGCGGAAACTATGAAGAACAAATCTAATGAACCACATTGCGGAAAGTTATTTTATATCACTTTAATTTGTATCATTTGCTTCACTGGTCGAAACAGGATCACGTGAGCATCGTCTCTAAATTACTCCTTTTTTTTTTTTAAATGGCGTTATGTTCAAGATTCTATGAGCATTATCAATATGAAACAAGAACGGAAGAAGTATGACATTATGAATTGTGTTGCTTCAAATTGCAGTGTATTTACTTGCATAAAATTCAAATATTTCTCAAAATATGAGGAGAATGAAAATTATGGCGCGCTTGGTGGTTTGTAGGACAGCCTGGAGCTTCATCGGAAAAGAAAGTGAAGAACGCCCCGGAAAAGAAAGTGAAGAACGCAAATATTCCAGAAAATGTTTCGGCTGTCTCTTTGAAAATGTTTGTAACTTAAATATTTTCTTTTTTTAAAGGATGTATAATATATGTCTATACACATTATGTTATAATTTTGTTATATGATGTAAATTTTATAATGGGCTAGGTATAAGAAATGGCTTATATGTTATGAGTTATGAGTTCAAAGTAATTCGAATTGATTTCCCCATTACCGGCATTATAATGATATATATGTTATAAATTAAATTTTTTATCCTCATGTACATTATTTTAGTGAAGGTTGAAGTACTTTCCACAATTCTTAAGACTCTGAGACTGTCTTTTATAGATTGTCATTGCAAAATCTTGCTGACCTTGCTACATTACTTGTGATAGCGCACTCTTTTCTTTTCCTTTTTTTTTTTTTTTTTGTCTTTTTTTATTTATTTTTTTTTAATCATTACTGGATCGTTGTGGTGGTGTTAAAATATTGATAGCCTAAGACTACACAAAGATTTTGTAGGGATATTATTTATTCTATTGTTCTTTCCTTAACAGTAGTTCAGTATGAAATCAGACCAAAAAAAAAAAAAACTTTTGGATCTTCATTCCATAAACTATAATAAAGAAATATCATTTTTATTGTATTTTTTAAATTACACATCAGAAAACATTATTGCAATTTTCGTTTTCAAAGCAAAACATAAATATTTCATGTAGGTTTGTTTTTTGCTTGAAAATCTTTTCGTTTTTTGCTTCTGTAAAAGCTCCTTATAGGTAGGCATGTCAATGTTTCCGCACCTCAGGAACTTAGTCTATCGGTAGAGCTTTGGACGACCGTCGGAAAATTCTATAAAATCAATCATGAGTGCAATTCCTTACCCACATAAATCATTTAACTATTTAAGAGACAGAACAGGAATTTCGAAAGCCCTGCGCTATAAAATATCACATACGCAGACGGCAAAGCTTTAAGTATAATGAAACAGGCCAATATTATACTTCCGCGGAAAGGAAAATGAATAGGAAAACTACGTGTACTTCACTTTGGCCAAATTTTAATATGAATCTACCGACGCGCAGATCAAGTTATTATAAGACAAATCTCGGCGAATTAAAGAATTTTTCTCGAGCTGAATTATACGCGGATAGTTAACTGCACTGGCAAAAAGACTTTGCAGTTAATATCTTCTCTAAAGACAAGAAATTAATGCGAGCAGAATCTCCCATCCAGTCTCATGTTTCGTTTTTCTTCTCATACAATGTTATCGCTGGCATGAATATAAAAAATTGGCTGCAGGAAGAAATGGACACACAAAGTGATAAATCTGCGTTTCTTCCCAAATTATTACTTTGATTCAACTTAATGAATAGCAAAAAAAAGAAAAATTATTTTAAAATAAAACCAAATAAATCCTACTCCTTCAAAGTGAAAAAACTGCATACAACGTGAAAGGATTTTTACAGAAAAAAAAAGGTCAAATTAAGATGATTGATTAGCTCCAAGTTAGGAGTTTTTTCTAACAATGAGCGCTTTGAATTGTGCGATTGGTTTTTGTTTTTTTTTTGTTTTTTTTTTTTTACAAGAGAGAATTCACTTAGTACCGAACAAATCTCCAGAGAAAATGAGTAGTAGAACATGGAACCTCTCTGGTTCATAAGTCTCAGTAATGCAAACAGTGCGAGGAAGATCCAGTATCTTATAAAAGCATTGATTTGTTAAGCAGACCCAGGTCTCAGGAGTCGATCAATGGAACCGGTAGAAATTGTGGCAGAGATCTACGAGTGCTTAACATGCCCCCGACCTGGATACATGTTATCGCTGGGAGCATGGTCTTGCAGACTGACCCTATTTCGCCCTGGCTGGCAGAGACATGCAGTCAAGTGAACATAACAATCAGAATTAATTAGCCACTGAGCCAGAACAGATGCTTCTTGTCTGTAAATAAGTCAATTCCATAATATCCTCATTTGTACTCATATTATGAAGCAATGGCCGAGTCTTTTCAATAACGTCCCAAGATCACCTTTAAATCTAGTTTTATCGATCCTCGCACATACATGTAATTAAATTTTGTACACGTTATTATTATTATTCCAGTCATTTCTTCTGTTTCTTACGCCATTCTCGATCACCCATCCAGATCTCTAATCAATTTATACATATAATACAATGAACATTGCTTTTTTTTTTGTCTTTTAATTATTGTACGTAGGCCCACTTTGATATATTGTTTAAATTATGTATACAGAATAGATAACAATAGCTATTGGACACATGGAAGTCAATAGTAACTCATGTCTTGGTTTTGTTTCGTTTTGTTTGTTTGTTTGGTTGGTTTTTTTAAATAAAATATAGATCCACATTCTTTCCTAGTTCAAGTATCATCAAATGCTTTCGATAATCGGTAAAGTCTACCTGTTTGATACTGGACTCTTGAGTTATGTAACTGTAAATATGTGGAAAACCCATGAAGAGAATCATACGGAAAATTATAGTCCTTGAAGTTGCTGTTGGTTTGTGATAGTGATGCTGCTGCTGCTGCTGCTGATGACGATGATGATGGTCAGTTGTTTTTTTTTCTTTTGTTATGGAGATGGTGTTAATGATGGTGGTGGTGGTGGTGGTGGTGGTGATGATGATGATGATGATGATGATGATGAGGTTGAGGATGATGATAATGATGATGATAGTGGTGGTGATGATTGTGAAGCTGATGGTGTGATTAAAATTTATAGCAATCTAATGACTACGATTAAGCGACTTGTCGATTAGTTTTAACACTTCCTTCAAAGAAAAGAGTTAGTTGAGAAAATGGGTTACAATTTTAAATCATTAGGTCGTGAATAGGAAGAACTACATTAATGTGATTTGGAAAATTACTTATATTTGCTTTGATCCTGTTAAAGGTCCTACCTGAAAGGGGTAGGATGCCAAAATGCAAAGATATTATATCATCAATCGAAATGCTGGACTTAAATTAATACGTTTTATTTATTCTCTTTGTCTTTATTATCTTTGAACTAACAATGGGAAGTGACTAAGGCTCAATTCTCTGAATTTGAAAACACTGTCGTGGTCAGCATTGTCTCTTCTTTTTTTTTTTGGCTCCTTTATCCAAGTTCCATTAATTCTTGAAACAATAATGGCTTTGCAAGAAACAGTCAAATATTAAAAAGACCAAAGTAAAAAAGAGATCATTTACAGAACAGCATACATCTAATACTCTCTGGACAATTTTGAACAACAGAGACCAACAGAATAATATTAATTTGAATCGTCCTAATTGTAGGTTTTGGTGCAGTTAAATCCCATTGGAATTTGAAGCAGATATGCCATGAAGTTTGCAAGGGACATAATCAACAATTCGCAAGTTATTTCACTTTTTTTAGTTTGTATTTATGTATTTTTCAAATTTATACTCAATAAGTGTTCTTGTTTTTGTCATTATTGTCGTTTATTTACAAATAAATCTAATTTTAAAGAGATTTTTTTTATTTCAGCCAAAAGCTTAAAAATCTTAGAGTAAGTATTTTGAAGTAAATTTCTACTTTAACATAGTGAGAAAAGGAAAGTTTATGTTTTTCTTTCCTTATTTCTTTCAACATGCACAAAACAAGATTACATTGAAATAATAAATAAATATATCAAATCAAACGGTAATTCCATTTTATTTATCATCAAATTTCATGTATTTCAGTTATTATGAATCTAAACCAAACTTTTTTAGAGCAAATATTTGCTTTGCTTTCATTGAAGATTGCTATTGGTTCACATTGTACTTTTTATTGTTGATTTTGATAATTTTGTTATCTAATGATGTTAAATATTTAATTTTTGTTTCCTCCCTATGCTTTTTTAAAACAAATTTCAAGAGATAATAAGTTTCAGTTCAAGCTGTAATTATAAATCTAACAATCAGTATTTCAATCGAATAAATAAAAAGTATATTGATCTGAAGTGTACAAAAACTCCAAGAAACCTTGCAAATATATTATTATATCAAAACAAAAACTAATATTTTTGGTTGGAAAAAAAAAAAAAAAAAAACAGAAAATCTGATTGGGAGACAAGTTTTGTTCTGAATAGGCCATTATACAAACAGTTTAAAACCACTCTACTGAAATTAAAAAATTGCGGATTGTAAATTTTTTCTACAAAGAAAATCCAAAATACAACTATAACTGCAATTGAGCAGGTAAAACAAATGGTAATGAAATCAACAGTAATTATACAAAGGAGCATGAAGGAGGGAAAAGAAGAACAAAGGGAAAATAGAAGACAATAAAGGATAAGAAGATCCGGGCATTTATGACCTATCCACTATTTTGTGATATCCAGCATTTTTGTCATAGCCAGGCAACAGAAGCATCCCTTTTTCAAGGCAGATTAACAAGGATTGCACCATCAGTTCTCCAAGACGAAGTAGAAGAAGACAAAGAAGAAAGTAGAAAGAGGATAGAGAGAAAAAAAAAAAAGAATAATATAGAAAATATATAAAAGATTCAAAATGTATGGATTCCAGCTAAAAGTAAACTTTGGTAATGTATGAGAAAAAAGACCAGGGTGAATTAACAATTACTGTACATCATACATGAGAGTTTAAGTGTTGAACATGTGCATCATTTGAATATGATTCATTTATGAATAAAATTATAAGTAAGATAATATAAATAAAGGTTACGAAAGCCTACCTTTTGTATACATTAAAACATGAAAATTGTTAAAGATCTCAGATCTGCAAGTAAAGCTGTTTTTTTTTTTTTTAATGGCGGTTTATTAAATACTGGTTTAAAGTGCAGCATAGTATATATTAGGTTACTTTGTGGTTATGACATTCACTGCATTTAGGAGAGGCAAAGGATACACACTTAAGACAACTATTGAATATCTTCAATGGGTACAATCATTTCCATGTTTAAATAAGAAAAGGAATTTTTTATTCTTCTATAAATGAACAACAAAATTTTGCAAAAGTGTACATACTCAGCTTAAAACAGATTTGGAAAAATGATAGTCTATACCTATAGTGATACAAAGTGTATAATTAAAGCTAATTACATGTTCAAAGGCAAGTGAATACCTAAATTAAAAATAGAAAAAATCCTTCTTTTTCTTGTAGGTAAATTGGAATCAAAAATATTTCGGCCAGCATGCCTCACCCGTATAAAGCATAAAATATGTAGTCAAAAAAAGGAACAAATACATAAAAATTAAAGCAATTGTAATAATATTAGTTATCATGGTGATACTTTAAGTGTTATTACAAAGTTGCTCATTAAAATTACATTTATTTGTGTATGACAAAGAATAATAAAATTAAGGAAAACAAAAAAGAGCTTATTTTTTTAATCTAAGAATTTCAACTTGTGACAAAAACAAGTCAAAGAGGAATGAGTGCTCTTAATAGTTTACGGTGAGCAAAACAATCAATGCAACTGTGATTATGTGCATACTTGTAAGCTAAATCTCATCTATAATTGAGCAAGTTTGCTGCCAGCCATAAACAATTTCGGGAATCATAACAAAACTTGCTATGTAGCTATATAAACAAAAAAAAAATTATCACTATCACAATAAATACATTAAATCCCTTTAATATATAACATTACAAACTGAAATAGACTTATGAAATGCATCATGACATAAGTGGCCTTTAAAAAAATTGTGTTTCCATCAACTGACACATTTATAAGTGGCCTTTAAAAAAAATTGTTTTCCCATCAACTGACACATTTAGATAGAGGCAAAATGAGTGCAATTAAGCTTTTTTGAGCATATACAGGAACAATCATGCCATGCACATTTAAAAAAATATTCCAGAGAATGAAAACATTCATTTAAGGATAGTAAAAATGGGCTGAACAACTGTTCGTGTAATGTGAAATGTGCTGAAGTGACTTAATCATGGACACAAAGTTATGCAAAGTTTATACAGATTTCTCTTGATTTTGTTTTGCTTTGTTCTGGTTTTCAAAAAAATTACAATTTATGTGTTGAAAAAAAAAAGAAAAAAAAAACGTTCGCAAATGAAAAAGAAAAACTTAGATGTCTATTTTGGTTCATTTATTTTTATGCCAATTGGTAATTTAACCACTTTACTACCATGGGGGCAAATTCATCCTCTAAGCATATCCTACTTTGATCACTTTTGTCTTCGTTGGCAAAGGCAAAGGGCTTTGTGTTTTTTATGCTCAGAAATATTCCATTTAAAATAGAAGGAAAATAGAATGTACACCCAAGTCCAGATTTGTCCATCTTCTCTTTTCCAAAGTAGTATTCTTTTCTTACTCAGCTACACATTGAATAAGTTTTTTTTAACTCCCACATTAATAAAAAAAAACATCCTGACAATTTTTTCCAATTGTTTACAAGGAAAAATAGGTCAAATCTTATTTTAAGATAAACCTCTAGCCTTTTTAACAAGCTCCTCCTTGGAAAGCTGAAAAGATCTTGTAGTCTAATGTTCAGATATGGCAAAATTACCTCCAGCATTTTGATTAGCAGTGTAATTGAAGCACAGGTAACTGCATTACATTAAAAGCCAATACAAATTATTGTTTTTGGGTAATTACTTTATACAATCACTTGGCTGTTCTATACACGTCAAACTGATTATAAGCAAATTAGTTGATTTTTTTTTTTGATAGGGAGCGTTTGACCTCCTCAAAAAATGTCCAAAACCTTTTATGAATATAGAGCACAAGCCTGTCAATGCATGCCTTAAAACCAGTCAAAATAAGTCACAACTTGCATTTTTGTTCCTTTTCTATTGTTAATATAACAAAAAAAAAAAGCTCTTTTGACTTTGTAATAGTGAAAATTAGATCTAGAATGATAAATAGATGTAGTTAGATCTCTTAGGAGTTTTGTTTTTTGTTGTTTTTTTATTTTTTAATTTCAAGAGATACTGAAGTACTTTGCATTTTTTCCATACAGTATTATGTTATTGCTGCAGGTCCCCAAAAATCTAACTTCTATTTTTTTTTGTTTTTTGTTTTGGTTTTTCTTTTCTCATACTTGTACATATAGCTCATGCTCACAAAATGATCTCAGGCTTTCAGGCCCCAGTCAGGCCAGGATATGGGTGGCCAACTCAAAATCGAACTTGAAACAGAAAGATTCTTTCCATGCTCTAACTTTTGGAGGCTTCATTTTTTCACTAGCTAAATATTTTCACTCTCACTGCTGAAAATGTTTTAGACCTGCTTGAGATTTTTCAAAGAAACAGAAATAGTACTTTAGAAACTGGCAACAATTTGACAGATACCATGACATTTTATCTAAATCTTGACTTACCTATAACTGTGGATCAATTGAGAGGAAAAATTTGGCTCCTCTGGTGATATTCAGTATTACAAGAGCACTTTTTTTTTTTTAATGTATCATTATAAATGAAAAAGAGATAAAAGACAAAAACATTCACTTTGTAAAACTTCTGTAAATTTGCTATGCTATTGAAAGTGGTCCATAAAAAGGTGAAAAAAGAAACTGTTCTATTAAAAATATACATGTTATGTTAAAACCAGGTTGTATCACACAAAGTTAAAATATACAGCATCAAGAACAAGAGTTCTAACTAACTATTAACAAATAAAAATATGTATGCAATAGGTTGACCAAAATACAAAATTCTAAACATAATGCCAACATGCAATTAATATCTTCATATGAAATGAACAAAGAGCTTTCCATTTCTGTCTTTTTCTGTACAATTTGCGCAAAGATGGCTCATCACTAACAGCAAAAAAACAAGTACTGGCAATAATGTATCATTTCACTTGCACAACAACATTATCACCTAGTATTACTCATGATTGGAATGGCACAACACAGGAATTAAATCACACATTTCACTGAGCTTTTTCGATGGTAGAAATGCAACAGTACCAATGATCGATATAACATAAATGATAGATTTTGGGTATAATAAAACATAAATATTTAAATCATTTTAGTGGACACATTGGGCTTGGCAGGCGTTACAGTTTTTTTTTTTCATCACAGAGGAATAATTATGGTCATTGAGCATTTACACTGGCATGCTTTACAGCATACAATAATCTTGCCCCTATACATTTTAAAAACAACGAGAAATGTTCTCACCTCCTTCTTCATTTAACTAAGGTGTGTACAAACGCAGGGCATACGATTCTTGCTGCTAATCAGCATCACACAGGAAAATAGGAGTACATAGCTCAAAGGCACCAGAGGTCTTTTCCGTGATTTTTAAAGAAACAGAGCAGGCCAAAAACCAGAGAGCAGCTGATAAAGGAAACATTTATACTGGAGCTTCAGAGCTATCACATCAAAGAAAAGGCTTATCATATTAATGACTATGAACATTTACAAGTTATTGTACCATATCTGACTAATTGGAATCATTCAATGCAGTATCTACTAGGAATGAAATTTGTAATCTTGACCAAAATTAGTAAAAGCAAAAATGTACACTTACTGATACTATTGACAGGTGTTTTCTTTTTTTCCATAGGCATCTTATGTTCGCATTTCTTCTATCTCCACTATACTTATGTAGTCTTTAAATTTACAGATATTATATACTGGTCTTTAAATTCAGTAAAAGGATCACTAACTTAAACAATGTTTGGTGTAAAGGCCTTCTTCAGGCATTCCAGAGGCTGTGGCTCCTTCTTTAAAGAGAGCATATTTTTCTGTGCTTAAGCAAGAACAAAATTTATAGTGAAACAGACATTTAAACTTATTTAGTCTGATAAATTTTTTTCTGTAATTAATATGAAGTTTTGACAATACTGGGTAGGGATCTTATATTTTTTTTTTTGGTAACCATTCCTTGTAAAATGAAGGCTGCTATTTCTTTCACCTCCTATGTCTCCCTTGTGTGATTTTTTTTTCTTGGAATATGCCAAATGAAAATTGTTTGGAGTGGGAAGTGGCTTTACTAAAATTATTCCTCAATTGAATTTAAATGATTACATCAGGTACAATAAAAATTATTAATATACATTTACAGTCTGTTGTTGACAAAAATCTTCTGTTTCTACATGAAGTGTCAAATTTTTACATTCTATTTAAAAAACTATTAAAAGCATGTTTACATTTAAATCTTTTGTACAATCAAACATGATTAATTTCTTCCCTTGATTACACAACTGAAAACCAGAACCATGAAATCAAAATAGTTTAAGACGAAAAACAGTAAGCTGCTGTAACTTTGCTTTAAAGCTTTCCTTACATAATTTAGGAGTGAAATTAAAAAAAAAGTAATTACAGTAGAAATCTCAAAAGCTAAAGTCTAATAAATCAAATTTCTTTTAAATCAGAAGAGCGCATGATGACACTATTTCTCGTGCACTTTAACTTCGTAAAATTCACACTCATAATCCAAAGTGATTAGAACCTGATTATCTTAATTCAAAGCCAATATGGTCCTGGATAATATTTAAGCTTTTATGCTCTTTTTTCCTTGAAGCTGAATGCCAAGGAAATGCTAACTGTAGCAAAAAGAGAAAACATACACTCACAACAGATGAAATGAACATGAAGATGTTGCATGTAATAGACAACATGGAAAGGACTCACACAAAAAAAAAGGGAAATCCTGTTGAAAGTGCAGTCCATTTACAACTCTTTTGACAGTTTTAAGAGCAGTACAATTTAAATCCTGTTACTTTGAAATGTTGGTTTGAACTCAGGAATTCCAGCAAATAGATTTCCTCTGCAGTTCTCTAAGCTCTAAGTTTATCTTTTTGCCAGGTGAAACAATATATTCTGAATATTGTATCATGTATATGGTTACAGCGGTTGGCTACCAAGTAAGACGTCTGAGGTTCGCATTCCAGTCCGGACCAAGTCAATTTTTTATTGCTCCCCAGTGTCCACCCAGCACTTAATGGGTAGCTAGGTCTCTTTGGATCTCGCGAGGAAAGCAATGGCAAACTACCTCATAATGCTGTATGCTAAGAGCAATCAGGACCCTACTCCTGGTTCCCCGATGCTTGGATTAAGCATGGGACCCACTTTACCTTATATGGTTACATCTATAATTAATGTATGTCGAAAATTTGAAAAAAAAAATGCAGCATAAAAACTCAGCTGGTTTTGCCAGCAATACTTACAGACATTAATAAGTCTAATAAATTTCCCCTCATTTGCAGTAATAAAGCCTTGGCAACGGTATAATAAATTTTTAAAGGACTCAGGTTATAAAAATATCATCCGCAAATGAAAAAAGACTGATTTGGCTTTAAGCCCAACGACTATATAAGACAATTCAGCCTTTTTTTCTTTTCCACAACATTTTTGTCAAAATCAGATGAAAACAAACTTTCTCATTGAAAATTTACAAACAATACACGTAAATGTTGAATTGTTAAAAAAGTTGATTCCATAAAAGTACCTTTAGCAATATAGTGGCCTTTATAAGAGGTTCATTTACAATATTTCTCTATAAAAGGAAAATTAATTATTAAATTATTATTTCTTCAACAAAATATCTTAGGTGGAATTCCGAAAAATACATAACATAAATCTAAATTTAGGAGTAAATTTTCATGCCAAGTTTGATCTGATTTAGGAGACTGTTTTAATATTGTCCAGTCCTTAGTCACCTTCCTGTTCTCCTCAATTTGATAATTTAAAAGCTTGGCAGCACTAATCCTAGCCTGGGATCTTGTTTCAAACAAAACACTAAGACAAATTTTTAAAATTAAACAAACTATCATTAAAATTTAAGTAACCATTACAAAATAGCACACCGCCATTTTTTGTTTGATGATTTCTTCTGTCTTTTTGGTGAAGGCTGACGTCTGAAAAAGAAAAATGCAAAATAATAGCATAGAACAACAGAATGAAAATGTAAAGGCGCAGTGAATAAATAACAGGGATGCCAGTGGCCTTTGAAAAAAAAACCAGGATATTTATTATTGGCCGGGGTCCAGGGACCATTTGAGGCCCCCACAGGGTCACAGGGTAGTGCCCTGTGTGGAAGGGGGAGGGTGGGGTTCAGGGTGGCAAGCCCTCCCCATCCTAAATTGGTTTTTAGAAATTTTCAGGCTTGATCCTGGGCCTCTCCTGCATTGAAATTATGTTTTAGAGGTCAATAATAACAAACATAAAACTATCAGAAAATCAATTAAAAAAAAAATTCAGAAATTGGATAAGTCGGCAAGGCAAAAAGTCGGTAATTAAATTTAAATTGGAAAACTGGCATCCCTGGAATAAATCAGACCATCAGAACCAGAAGGATGACAATTATTTTTCATCTTTACTTCAAGACAAGGTTTTCAAAATTCTACAACTTAAAGGTTCATATAATTTTTAAAGCACTTAAAGGGTCATATAATTCTTAAACATCTAGAATTTATGTGGAAAATTGTCTCTTCAAATGGTTATTCTTATGGAAGGCTTATCTCATAATCAATTTTCTATTTCTTAAAAGCTTCTTATCTTTAACTATGTAAATTTTATTAAACAAGTAAAACAAAAAACAAAGTATAGATTATAAAATTAGAAGAATAATTATACAGAGCATTTCTATATTGGCTCTAGATGAGGTGATCAAAACAAAGTATTGTAGTTATTTGTTTTTTCATAAGGTAAAGACAGAGAACATTGAGTTCTTTTTCTGCTCCAGATCTTTCAAAAGTTAATAAGGCTAAGCATACATATTTTTTAATAAATATTTTTTGGGTTTATAGTTGCAAGCTATGCCTCAATATAAAAAAAAATCTCTGTTCCTCAAAAAATTATTATAACCATCGCAAAATACATAATCTAGTCGTAACATTTACCTAATGACTCGCACAACCTCATGAAAAGCTAGATCAACATTTAGTGGTGGATCTTTGGCGCTTGTTTCAATGTAAGGTACCTGGGAGTGGAGAAGAAAAAAAAATGTTTGAATTGTGTTCTCCAAAAGAAACAAAACAAATTATTCTGCATCAAGATAGAGAATTGACAAAATATACAATTTAATCTTTTGGCCATAAATGTACTACCTTGATACAAAAAAAAAAATGTACTTAATACTGACAGAGAAAAAAGTCTCTTTATTATTTAAAAATATCTGATCAATGTGAATGAAAAAATGTATGTAGTATCCCCACAAACTGAGACCTTTTGTGGAAACTCTGCTATGAAAAAATAACTTTCCTGCATCTTAAAGATTTCAAGTAATATCAAGCACTGTCAGGCTGTCTCAAAAATTGTGATTGTATATGCATTGTTAAAAACTGAAAATTACAACAACTGCACCCAAAACAATTACATTTACTATCATTTTGTAATGACAACATAACACATATAAATACAAATAATTATCAATTTTATAGGACTAGTAAGCATAAATTTAACAATTTCATAATACAAGATTTGGGTTTTGCAGGATCAATATTTAAATAACATTCTTTTTCTCAATTGAGGCAAAATATGATTTGCCTGAAAAACTCGGTAAAAAAAAAAAGCAAGTTGTGGGCAGTAACAAATAAGCGATTCAGTCAAGATTTTACTAAATATTTGAGCCAAATTTGTTCAATATATCCACTGGAATAGATTCATACACCGCTGGAAATGAAGATATAAAAAAAAAATTAAAGTTTTAGGCATTATCAAGTATAGGGTCAGCAAATTTTTTTCTGAATCTGAAGACAAAACTAAAAGCTAATCAAGAGTATTACTACATAAGAAAAATAAGCATTGCATCATATGGTTTGACAAAAATAACATTATTATAAAATCTAATTGGCATTGTCAAACCATGAAGGTGGCTGTTCATTTTACCCTGAGTTGAGAGGCCAGAGCCAACCCCTGCTCCTCGGTCACAATCCTCTGGTGAATCAAGTCAACCTTGTTAGCTGCCATGATCATTGGAAAAGTGTCTCTGAAATAATTGTTTTAAAAAAAAAGACATTGCCTTGGGGTCACCTGCTTAATCATGTATATTGTCTAATGCACAAAGAAAGTGAAAAGAAAAAAAATTGTATCTTGGATGCTTTGAGAAAAAGGAAAGTTCTTAATAGGATTGCAAAATTTTCAGACAATCACATTATGATGTATTATGACTTGGTAATGAGAAGTGATACATTGGACCTGAGTATTTTCATTGTTTCCTTTTTTCTTTTAAACAAATGCAGCAAAGTTTATGACTATCTTTTGCTATTATCATTATTTTGCTGAAATTAAAAGTGCTACGTAATCATTATTTGCCTTAAAATTATTTTTTAAAAAGGTTGAATAGTAGCATTAATGATAACAACTTGAATGATGTGGTGATGATTTTTTTTTTAATATTAAGGACTAAAAATATATTTTGTTCCAAACTGGATCAGAAGTAAAGCACATTCCGTTAGGAATTTGATAACCATGTAAGAAATCTTGGTACAGGCCAACATATTTTGTCCACTCTATGTCTAATTGCTCATAGATTCTTACTGAGTATAATATATAATTATTTATAAGATCTTAAACAATCCAAACTTTGTAGACATGCTTTTTATTTGATTATATATGAACTTAGATACTCTTTATGATAAATGCGACCCAAGAGCTTTGCAAAAATGTACAGACCTGTCTTTAACCCTGAGTATTTGTGTATGAAAGTGCCCAATATTTTCAAAACTCTGTTTGTCTGTGACTGAGTAGACCAAAAGGAAGCCATCACCTTTCCTCATGTATTGCTCTCTCATGGCACTGAACTCTTCTTGTCCAGCTGTATCCAGCACTAAATGTAATGGAAAAGACAAGCTGTTATCCAAAAACAACTAAACAAGTCATTACGTTACTTACCCTAAAAGATTGAAATTAAAAGCAATAAGGGCTTATCTCGAGACCATTCTGAATGCGAAGCATGCTGCATTTTTAACCTTTCAGATTATTGATTTGGTGCTTGCAGCTTCTGAATGGATGGAATTGTAATGCTTAAAATTTTCTAACAAATGTCTGACTTATTCTTATCTAAGTAAAAAAAAAATTAGAATAATTTCTTTTTTTGCTAAAACTTGCAACTATGACAATGTGTATCTTGGAGATTTTTACACTTTGAAAATATTATGATATCTTTTAACTAAATAAATGATGTTTATCTACTTTCTTTATTTTCCTCCATGTACATTTTTTTGCAATAATATATTGTTGCTCATGCACTGCAAAAAGCAGAATTTTTTTTAACTGTACAAAATGATCAGAATGATAAGTTTTCTTTAGGCCCTTATCAAATTGAGTTTCCTTTTTATTGTTTTTTTTTTTTGTGTGTGTGCAATTTTTAGAACATTTGTTGTTAAAAAAAAAAAGGAAAGTCGAGTCCCTTAGTGCTTTATTTAATTACAAAAACACGAAAGGAGACCACTGAAATTATTAGGAAATAGAAACAGCAAGAAAAATACATAGAAACATTTCAGGCAGTGAAAGAAAATATAGTGAATAAAATTCAGTATATGTGAGATGACCAAAGCAAAGCAGTCACAAGAAAAATGTTGGTCATTCTGAGTTGTGAACATAATGTATTTATAAACATACAATGTACACTTTTGTAGACATGAGAAAAATTTCTCCATCCTTAAAGATGTATTTATTTATGTCCTAATATATCTAATAGACAATTTAAAAAAAAACACAAAAAAACTAGTGCAATAGTATCTGCAGCAACTTGAGACAGGTTTGCACTGGTTGGCTCACATAAACCCATGCTCAATACAAGAAGACTTACCTTAATATGTATTATGTAGTCTTCATTTATCTTTTTGAAACCTAAATTTGTGCAATGCCATAAAAGTCTCACTCTTTTCAAAATTATTTGTGTGGGCCTAGGACTGGCAGTCACATTTCCAAAGTATTTTGGTATATGGAGATGCATTTACAAAATTAAAGAACATCTATTGCTGAACAGTCTTGTGTTTCCAGGCTTATAAATTTTGATTTTCAAATGGATATTCACCTAAAAGCAAAGACTGATTTTCACTTTCATAAAATTAAACTGTCTTTTGAAATTTATTTTATGAGCAATTTTGCTTCAAGTTTCCTATGTTTCATAATCTCAAAATGTACTGAAAAAGAAATGATTCAGAAGATTTTCTTACCATCCAGAATGCACCATTCTCCATCAATATCTGTATACTGGATGTAAGAGTCTTCAATGGTTGGATCATAATCTTGTACAAACAATTTCTGGAAAAACTGGATGGTAAGTGCAGATTTTCCTACACCGCCATCTCCCACCACAACAAGTTTATAAGTGTGAGCATTGTCTGCATTGCCCGGCTTTGATGACATGTTTAAAAATTAGAAAAGTGTGCCTTAAAATGTCTCAGACTCAACACTTTAAAATTAAGTTTCATTTGTCAGGCAGGACTCAAGAAAACTTTTTCCTCCCCAACTTTTTTCTCCTGGATCACTCAAAGACTGCAGACGAAATAATATTTTTTGATAATTTGCACCTGGGTTATCAACTGTTTCAAAACTGAAATGCTCACAAAAAGAAATATTAATTCACACTCACAATAAGAAAATGCAATAGAAGGCTACTAAAATAAAATTGAGCAGTTATTCATTTTTATAGCAATGGGTAATTTTTATGCCATTGCACACAATTAAAACATAAAATAAAAAAGTTTCAATTCTTTTTTTCAAATATCAGCAATAGATTGGAGAAAACTTTGCATCAGCGTGAAAATGTCAGCTGCTATTCCCATGAGAAACCAAGGTGTGTGAGTGGAGAAAAAAAAAAAACTTTTAAAATATTAGAGTTTATCAACTGCTTTGTTCCTACTTTTTTTTTGGCTCTAATACTGCATAACAAAATTGCAAAATTCATAAGTAAGATTATCTTTTTCTTCAAAATTCCTCACAAAAAAAAATTCTAAACTGCATATAACTATCTAACTAAGTGCAAAGCTATGGATCCAGATTTAATAGACTAGATTTCTGATAAAGAAGCTTAATTAAAAATTTTAAAAAATAGAGGTTCATTTACGGCTATAGATTCAGAAATCACAGATTGCTGAAAGAAAAGACAGAAGTGAATCTTTATGAGAGGATTTTAATGGAGACATGAATCTTAGCAAAATTTAGGGATCAAATTTTCTTGATTTTGTCCTGATTGAAGAAAAAATTCATTGAGGATCATTTGATTTCCTTCAATACACCAAGATCTGCAAAGTAAATGAAAACAATAATCGATTATTTAAAATATGTGAAAACCTTCAAATTTAGCATAAAAACGTATTCCCGTTTAGAAAAAGTTGATATTTTATTTAGTTCCGAAGTTATAAGACTTTGAAAATCATGTATAAATATCCAAGATAGTCAACATTTTTTCTGTTGCCATGCCATCGGTAATTGAAAAAAAAAAGTTATTTTGGTTATTTATATCACTTTTTGGGGGTCACATATAACAAATAAACCATTTATAAAGGTATCATTTAAGAAATAAAGAACATCACACCTGATTGTTGCACTTGCCCTTCAGAGAATTAGTTGTTGATTAACGCTTTCTACAAATGGGCGAGTTGAATTGCAATATTGTATTTCATAGGGGACAGAGAGAGAGAAGGTATAGTACAAATAACCCAAATGTCGACATGAGATGCTGCTTTAAACATCTAGATCTCAGTGAATCCTTTAACCTAGATCTAAATAACCTATGCCCCGCATGAAATAGAATGTGATGCCAATTGTGTTCCTTTGAGCTAGGCTAAAACATAAACATGTAAGCTAAAAATACTGCACCTCAAAAACATGAGCCTTGTTTCGGTTTCGTATGCCAATGGTTGTTATAATTACAAGATCTACTTTCAATAAAAAAAAAAAGATTACATTGTGAACTGGATATTTTCATGAACCTACTGTCATTTTTCCCGTTTCTAAATTGCCTGGTTTTTTAGATTACCATGGTCATTTATTTTTTTTGGCCTAGCTCAATAATTACTAGATGAATATCTAGGCTTATAGATCTTTGTCTTGATTATGTTTTTATTTTGGAGCTAGATGTAGATCTATTCATGAGAGTGTCAATAATTGCTGTGATGTAGGCCCCATGATGTCATTATGTATGCCTAGAGTAGATCTTTGATATTCATATCAACTGATTGTGTGAAAACAGTTTTTTTTTTCTATTTTAACAAAATGAAGAGATGGTAAGGTCTATTAATAATGTCATCATCATCATCATCATCATGATTAATAATGTAAAGGGGGTAAAAGTGCATTTTAGGTGCATAAACCATTAGACTAAAATGCAAGCCTGCCTTCTTGAAAATGGTCAAGATAGGGACTTCT
>BLXT01007159.1:1645520-1656284 GCA_019648995.1 Plakobranchus ocellatus | reverse complement strand
AGATAATCAGCATGATCTTTAGGGTCTGAAATGATCTGGCCGTCTTTTTGAAGATGACAAGAAGGGGCAAAATCTTTGCCTTTAATTTAATTTTTTTTTCTTCCAAACAGTTTTAGAGGAAGTATTTGAATTTAAAGGGTAAACATATGTCTTCCATGACTGTTTCTTGGATGTTTTAATTACGAATTTAGCCTTGGCTTTTTGTTTTTTTTTTTAATTTATGAAATTTTCAAAAGAAGGCACTTTAAAATATTTCCTTTGAGCCTTTTTCCTTTCCTGAAGAGCCTGCCTACATTCCTGGGTAAACCAGGGAACTCGCGTTTTACATTTACTGATTTAGTCCCTTTATGAAAGGGTATGGACGACCTGGCCGGATCGAGCAGCTTTGAAGTAAACTGTTCGGTGAAGGCCACGGCGTCGTCCAAAGACAACCTGCAAAGGTCCCCAAAACGGATCCAGTCGGCTTTTTGGAAATTGAAACTAGTTGCATTTACATTAGGACTAAAATTAGACGTAAGGGTTAAAAATATTGGAAGAGAAAGTTTCGAAACAGGTAAAGAGAGCAAACGGTTAGAGTCTTTTCCAGGCTAATTGTGGCAGCTGCAGCATGCAGGCCAGTTTTCAGATCAACTTCCGAAAAACGGGTTCCGTTTTTGATGAGGAGGGCCGCCACGCCCCCGGGGGACCTATCCTGCGGAAGAAGCAGAGTGTAACCCCGGGTTGGCAACTGCTCCTCCCCAAGCCTGCATTCCTGCAGGGCCACAACAGCCGACTGCAATCGATTCAGCAGGAGCTTCAGTTCTTCAAAGTTGCTCCTAAAACCGCGAATGCTCCATTGACCACGGTATCCATTACCACAGACTACTTGTTGCTTGGCAGACCACCCTTTGGCTGGCCTGCCAAGCCTTTGATTTTCTTGGGTTGCTTCACCTCCTCCGTCACATGGACCTCGGGGGTGAAGGGGTAGGGAGGCGAGGGGGAAGGCGGAGGACCTTGGGGTTTCTCCGCCGGGGGCGGGGGGCGGGATTTTGAGGGGGAGGGAGGGCACTCCATATGGGAGCCAGAGGCCCTCGGGGAGCTGGGGATGGAGGAATCCCCCCAGATTGAGGATATCGTATCCTCAGCATCCACGGCCAGAGGCGCAAAACGATTGAATGTTTCCCTTGGGGCCTCCTGTCTTTTCGACTTTTCGGCCCTGCGCTTGGCTGGTACTTCGGTTTCTGCTGCTCCCTGGGGACTGGGATCCGGAGAATCCTTCTGGGCTTTTTTCCCCTTAGGCGGGGCAGAAGAAGCACTTCTGCCGCCATCCTTTGGGAGCGCTGCTGGCTTCGTTCGAAGCTGAGACTTGACGGCACTAACAAATGTTTCCGTTGAAATCGTTTTATGGAGTTCAACCACAACTGCTTTACGGGCTTGCTGAAACGTACCGCCATTCTCAGCTTTGTAACTGACACGCTCATCAGAGTAGGAAGGTCCTCCGCCTTCCTTTTGCTGGCAACAGAGACAGCCCCACAAGCTGCCTCTGTGCAAGGCTTCTTAGCCACGTCGGATTGTGGGGAGGGATCTGAGAGTGTTTTTTTTTTTAGTCATGAGGAAGTTTTTAGGATTCAGCTCTAGGGGACACATTGCGCGGCTCTCCAGCGCTGTGTCAGGGCTACCTGGAGCTATGCTCACAGCAGAGGGTGTGGGACCTCTACTGGGATTGACCCAAGCCCTATTCAGAGAAAAATGATCAGCCGATTGGGCAGCGTGGGTCAGCGCTGCCCTCCCGTCTCAGGAGAAGGAAGTGGCTAAGGAGGCATGTTAATGAGTGACAGCCATTATTGCCGGGCCGTCACCACCTCAACCTCCAGGATCCACCCCTCCTCCCATACGGGTCGCACCTCACGGCAAACACGGCGCTCACACTATGGGGGTGGGCCTATCAATTATTCCCAGCACCGGAGGGCTGCGGTGGGTAGAAGTAGAGGATAATATGAGGAGAAGTGGACGGGAGGATAGCGTAGGAAAGGAAGTGGAGATAGAAGACAAAGCAAGGTGGAGAGAAAGTGATGTCGCCCATGTACCGGAGAGAGGCAGTTCATGGGCGACACCCTGTTTTAGTCGCCTCTTACGACATGCACCGTACGGTGGGTCGATTCTATCCTAGACTTCACATAGGAAGAGAAAGAAGTTAGAGGACAGCAGAAGGAGAAGTAGACGAGACGATAGCGCAGGAAAGGAAGTAGGGACAGAAGACAAAAGCCAGGTGGAGAAAGAGATGTCACCTTGTCCTGGCGAGAGGCAGTCCATAGGCGACAACCTGCCCCTGTCCCCTCTTACGACTCGCGGCAACCACGGTGGAGCACATTCTTTCCCCGGGCCCCACACGGGGTGGCCAATTGAGATTATTTTCTTTTCCATCTGGTTAAAGATGTTTTTGGAAATGGCAAAATTTGATCTTTTTCACTTGCGGCAATCGTTTCCCATTTGAGATTATGAAATATAAATCTAAATATGTCTATATTGAAGCTTTTTTTTTTGTTTTTTTTTTTTGTTAGAAGCTATTTTCCTTGCTAATGATAACAGTCGGCATGATAGTGTTACTGATTTCTTTTTGTTCGAATCAAGCCCCTCTTTTTCTCGTGGTTTGCTTCAATAACCTTATCCAGAATATCAATATCAGATACGTTTTACTATCATTTCTATGCGGAGTCATCAGCATATCGTCAGACGTAAGTTGATACGATTGTTTGTAATATATTTATAAGGAAGTGTGTGTTTGCATAATATATATTTTTATTTGTATACACACATAGGTATATATTGCGTTTTAAAGCAATTGGCTATGCCCACAAGTATAAGAAGAAATGGTGATATTTAAATATTCAAGCCGATGCTAAATTGTTTACGATGCTCCTCTCCTATTATAATTTAGACCCGCTATTAAATGAGTTTTCAACAACAAGAAAAATATAGCAGATTACCTTTGTAAAGGTTTCATAATTATCAGAAAGGTATCAATATATATCATGCTGAACCAAAGTATTATGATTCATATTGCTTGAGGAAGATTAGGTCGAGGATTATAGCACTGCTTGTCTGCAATGGTCACGGTTCATATAGACTTTTTGTCCTCTGGTTGGATTGACATGGCGGCAACGCTTGACCGAGTTGTTGCTGCAAGCATAATAATCCCCTCCCCTTAAAAAAAGACCACCATCTCAATGCACACACACACACACACACACACACTTATAGCGTAATTGGGCTCTCTGGATTGACATTGTCAAACTGTTGAAATGCATTGCAAAGTTACAAAGCGTGCATCACTTCCTCGCATTCGAGGTGTAAAAGCTGGAAAAAACAAGCATTCGTCACTTGGCAACTAGCAGCCCCCCAAAAGGTATTTTGCCCTGTATTGTGCGAGTGACATTTTGTCATTTTACGAAAAAATGCACATCGCCAAACATAAAAAAAAACGTATCGTGCGCAACGGCGAATGATATATTCGTGAACTTGCAAAAAAATCCATGTTTAAAATTTAAAATGATCTTATATGTGACACTAAATATTTGAATATAATCGGCCGATACTACTGTACAAACTCCAAGAATTTCACAGGTTGTACAGGAGTCAGAAATTAGTCGTTAGGTTTAAAAAAAAATACCAAAATATAAAATTTCTCATTTAATCACTTTGCGGAAAACGTGGCAACGCATTTCAGTGCTGTCTAGGTTCCAGCTCCATCGATTCAGGCAAGAGAACTAGAATTGGCCCGCATCCAGTGGCCAAATATCGTACTGGCCTGTTAAGAACCATATGTGTGAATTTTTTATACGATCCAAAAATATTGCAAAGTAGGATGTATTTTAGAATGACTCCTAGGTATGATCGAGTATGATATTGATATCTAAATTCGGTCAAATCTACAAAAAGAAGTCTGTTTCATCTGAATCTCTAGTCTAGAAGAGACTCGCGACTAGATCGATTCAGTAAAATATAAATTTAGATAGTTAGCCTAGAGTACCAAAAGCTATGTCTAGTCGTAAAAAGTCGGTATTACAAACCGTCCAATCTGGCTAAGCCACAACAAATAAAGCCCGAACAAAAATATGCGTTTTTATGTATATTTAATTTGATCATGATAAAAAAAAAAACTTATAGATCGTTAAAATTATGATATATGAATCTATAGATCGTAGAGCGAGATCTCTCTCAATCCAATACATTAAATTTGGGCCTAAACAATATCAGGAGAACGCAACCTGGATGTCGTCTGGTTGGACCTTGCTAATGCATACAGTTCTGTATTGCACCAAACTCTAAGAATAATCTAAGATAGTAAGAATGTACCTTATTCCTTGTTATCAAATAGCACACAAATTACAAATACATGTTTCTTCCTTATTTGGCGTCATTAGATCTAGCATAATGGTTTGAAAATTTTTCTTTAATTCTAAAAAATTCTTTTTTATAAGCAACTTCCTTGGTATTTTCTTTTTTATTGTATCGTTAGAGAAATCGTCGCCTCAGAATACAATTGTGGTATCTCCACTAAGTGCCGTTTTGAGAGATTTGACTTTAAAGTTTTGAGCCTTTGTAGCTTGGTCTGGAATTTTTATTCCTTTTACAGACTTGGCAGATATGTTGCACATTCAATCATCTTTGCAACTGCAAATTATTTTTTAAATCAAACGATCGGTTAAACCAAAAATTATGGATAAAAATAAATTAGTTCCTAGGAGTTTAAAGTCTTATCTCAATATCACTTAAAGTACAAGTGTTGTATCTCCAATCCATCGAAAAGAATCTTATACAAATGTTCGATGGCAATAAAATATGGTTTTATGGTGGATTTGTATGATTCAAACCTCGTTGTATTTGTGTGGGTTTTTATTTTTTATTTGCTTTGTTTAAAAAGTTCCATTTTAAAACTTTTGTGGAAGAAATTTTAGTGTGACTTTGAGCATACCGGTATGCATTAAGAAAAAAATTCAGATCGTTCATAACTAATTTATGGTACAAGTTAGTAAGATAACAATTAACCCCAAATTATTAATAATTTTTTTAATCCCTAGAAATTATGTTTCTGTTCTTATGTTTCATTATTTTATGAAAACGTCTCATTGTCAGTCGTTTGTATCAATTAAAACGAAAACAAGCCAGTTAAATTCATTCACCACAACCACACCACTACTACATGAATCGAAAATTCCACTCAGGAAACACATCATATTATTATTGTGAAACGAAAGTCATCCAGTTTATTGATTTATGAAAAAGATTTGTTATTCATATAGGCTTTTAGTTTCTAAACACATAAAGAAGAAAATGCTCAGCAAAGATTAAAGATAAAAAAATGCATTCAGAAACTGAACCAAAAATCATAAATTAAGGGCTAAAAATGGTTATCAAATAAAAGTTTCGATAATCATTTAGAAAAAAATTGAAACATTCAATCAACTCAAAGTAAAATACGCAAATAATATTTCAAAACAAAATTTAAGCTTTTCAAAATGGCAGAAGTTGAGCATAACAATAATATAATGCTGTAGTCGTATATCTCAGGACTTGCTACAAAATGTATCGGTAGTCTTTAAAGCCCACCTACAGCTTAATGGCTTTAAGCCTAGTCAATAAAATGAAATGGTTATACAACCAAGATAACTCTTACATTATCAATGCGAATTTCATAATGAAAATTTTTGGGTTATGGTAGAAATCTTATTGAGTTCACTTTGATTTACTTGTACTGCTTCATGAAATCTCTGTCTCAATTCTGATTATCACGTCAAAAAAAAAAAAAAAATCAAAATGCAAAACAATACACTGCATGGGGTTATGACGTGTATTTCCCTGAAGTAATGCATGTAGTAATACACCACATATAAAATGTATCCTTCATTCAAATAAGCACACTGTTATATGCTTATTAAGAAACATTAATTGAACTTGTGAAAAGAGTTTTTCATGAGCAATTATTTCAAGTGTGTCATTCAATTAACCTCAAATTACATTTAATGGGCATAAGGGAAAAGATTCTCATGCTGTGTAGTCTGTGTGCATTAAAATGTATACGTTTTACTTCTTTAATTAAAAAGGTGACTTACAACCCTGGACAAAAATAAGAGTATTATATTGTGTGGTTTTAAGGTTCATAAGAAACACAGTTTTCATGTATTTACGGTCTAGTATGGGCATGTGATCTAGTATGGCAGAAATATCCTTGACCTTTTCTTTAGATATCAAACATTTTTTGGATGGTGCTGCTGCCTTTGGTATGAATATGTTGATGTTCAAAGTAACTGGAGTGTTGATATGCTTTCTTGTGGTTGATGGTAGGACTGAAACAGTTTTGAAAACATCCGAATGGTGTACCTTATAACTGACATGGTGGGTTGGTCTGCAGTATACTGAATCTGTTTTATCTGAGAAAAAGGAATCTGGGGAAAAAAACAAGTTGCTTAGCTGATGTCTGAAAAAAAAAAAAAAAATCTGAATTTTTTCATTTGAACAACCTCTGATTTCTTTATCCTGCTTGGCAAGAATTGGTGCCTCTGGGACAACAGGTGTTGTTGATTGTGGGGTGACAAGGATAGGTGATTCTGTAGTGATAGATGTCAATGACTCTAGAGAAAGTCTAACCTTTTTTCTTCGTTGTCTTATGTGAACTGAATCGTCCAAAGCATCGACAGTCTCATCAGGGCTGTAGTCTGAATCACCGCCACTGTTAGTGTAGGAGCTGAAAGAAACATGTCTTATAAAAAAAGAGCCCTTTATTGAATTAAACTTCATAGAAAGAAAAAAGGTATTGAGAAAAGAACAAAAGTTCATTTTCACGGTTTCTAAATCACAATATTTATGCTTTGTATAGTCGAACCCAGAGTCAATAGGGCATATTAATAAAAAAAAAAAAACAAAGTACTTCTTTGTAAAGAACAGTTGGTGGCCTATTTTCCAGGAGGGGTGGAAGGTAAAAAAAGAAGTATCCATCAAATCTAGTATTACATGTGTATTAAATTCAAATCGTAGTTAGTATTATGCCCTCTGATAGATTTTAAAATATTGTAAAGTCAATTAACCATTGATTAGAGTTGGAGTCTTTTCAAATCCAGGTGAATTGATATGTACGAAATGAAAAAAAAGTGGATTAATCTGAATCATTAAAATAGAATCAATTCTTAATCCAATGTCTATGTTTTGATTCACTAAGAACACTTTAGATACTAATCTACATGATCAGTTCTATTGAAATTAGGTCTCGAGGCAAAACTGCTCTATAGCTCTCTAGATTTATAGTTTAGATTAGATATAAGCTCTAGAATTCTAGATCTAGATTTAGATCTTGACCTAGAATCCATATCTGGACCTGACTCTGGATCTACAATATATAATCTCGCTAAATCTAGATCTATATTTAAAGGGATAAATCTAGATATAGACTCAAGCTAGATCTAGATCAAGCTAGATCTAGCTAGATTAGTCTAGATATCTAATAATCTCTAGACCTCTAGATCTAGTTTCAAGATAATAGTTGAAGTCATTGATCAAAATGGTTTTTCTGGGTTTTGAGAATGTCAAATTAAAAATAACAATGTTTATTACTAAAAATATTTACCTAAAATCATCATTGTCAGCTTCAAAAAAATTTTGAGCCTCCAAAACAATCATACTTGGGCCGCGCCATCTTGCACTTTAGCTTGGTCACACGACACGAAAGAGAGCTGGGCATTGGTCCATAGGGAGTTACCACAGTTGAATTCTTAACATTATGGAGATACGCTTATTGTCTACTGACCGAAATGTACGAATTGGACTTACAACCGTTCAAAACTGAATTTTTTTAACCTTGATTGGACATACAACATATGTACACTGATTTTTACACATTGTGATTTCCATTGACTTCCCAAATTAATGTGGACATACAACAAATGTATGTAGGATGATTTTCTGTACTAGTCTCACATTTTGTTAAAACTGGACATACAACAATTGTGCTCTGAGGCAACGAAATATTAACGTTAACCGTGTGCTCCTCCCAAGGTGGGGGGCACTGGACATGTAAGTTATCAATAGTATTTAGGTTGATTTTAGCATTCTTAATATGCTCAAAAGTACTGACGACAAGATTGGGTTCTGACTTTGTATCAGCAGGAAAGTCAGACAATAGAGCTTCAAATACAACGTCATGGCATGGATCACGAGGCAATGATTTTAATTTTAATACATAATTAAAAGCTAACTTGATACGCCGATGCTCGAGAGAGGGCTCCCCAGCCTCGGCGTACAAGCTTTTAATAAGTGACGTTCTGAAGGCTCCGAGGGCAATACGAAAGCCCTGATGATGTATAGGGTCCATGGCCCTCAGAACATGTTTTTTCGCAGAACCATAAGTATTTCACATGACTTCTAAAAGTAAGCTTCGAGTCGTAGACGACTCCTAAAAACTTGGCCTCACCCTTCACCGGGATCGGCTGACCGTCCAGATGAAGGGCGGGCTCAGTGTAAATTCTTTGTCTGTGGAAATGAAAACAGGTGGTCTTTGAAACCGAAAATCTGAAACCGTTCTCGGAGACCCACTTTTGAACGTTGTTTATACATAACTGAATGGTGCGCTCAAGATGCTGCAGGTGCTTACCCTCAGCGTAGATGGCAAAATCATCAACAAATAAAGAGGCATTTACATGTTTAGATACAGAATTAATAATATTATTTATTTTTAAATTAAAAAGCATGGCGGATAGAATACTGCCTTGGGGAACACCGTTTTCCTGGTAGTAAGAAGAAAACGTGTTCTCCGCTTTAACTTTAAAATGGCGGCCTTTTAGAAAATTTGAAATGAAAATGGGCAACCTGACCCTAAGATCTTTTAAAATTCCATACCTCCATGTAGTATCATAGGCTTTTTCTAGATCGAAAAAAAAAACCGCCAGAACTTGCTTTTTTCTGGCGAAAGCCTTTTTTATAAAAGTTTCCATTCAGACCAAGTGGTCACATGTGCTATGGTCCTTCCTGAAACCGCACTATACATTTGACAGCAGGTTTATGGACTCAAGCACTTGGACCAGTCTGTCATTCACCATCCGCTCGAGGGTCTTACACAAGCAGCTTGTGAGCACAATAGGTCTATAGTTGGACGGATCAGAAGGATCCTTCCCGGGTTTTGAAATTGGAACCACCGAAGCCTTCCTACAAGATGGGGGGATGTCCCCGGTGGTCCAAAAGTTATTAAAGAGTTTAAGAAAGTATGCAGGCAGGATTCAGGAAGGTGTCTCAGGAACTGATAGTAAACACCACCAGGACCTGCGGCAGAATCGTTGGATTTATTAACTGAATTTTTAAGTTCCTCCATGATAAAAGAATTATTATACGATTCATTATTTTCAGATGAAAAATTTAAATTTTGTTTTTCAGCTCCTTGTTTGGTTTGTTGGAAATTTTTAAAACAATTTTTTGAGCTGGAGTTTTTGTTTTTAAGTTTCAGTCAGATAATCAGCATGATCTTTAGGGTCTGAAATGATCTGGCCGTCTTTTTGAAGATGACAAGAAGGGGCAAAATTTTTGCCTTTAATTTTTCTTATTTTCTTCCAAACAGTTTTAGGAGAAGTATTTGAATTTAAAGAGGATACATAATACATGAATGTCTTCCAAGACTGTTTCTTGGAAATTTTTAATTACGAATTTAGCCTTGGCTTTTTGTTGTTTTTTTTAATTTATGAAATTTTCAAAAGAAGGCGCTTTAAAATACTTCCTTTGAGCCTTTTTCCTTTCATGAAGAGCCTGCCTACATTCCTGGGTAAATCAGGGCACACGGGTTTTATTTTTCTTTCTTTTATGAAAGGGTATGGACGACCTGGCCGGATCGAGCAGCTTTGAAGTAAACTGCTCGATGTCGGCCACAGAATCGTCCAAAGACAGTTTGCATAGGTCTCCCAAACGGTTCCAATCGGCTTTCTAAAAATTAAAACTTGTATTTACATTGCTGCTAAAATTCCAGGACAACGTTAAAAATATAGGAAAGTGATCGCTGCCGCACAGATCACTGTGGGCAGCCCAGGAACATTCGGCGGCAATGGAGGGTGAAGCCACTGCCAAATCAATCGCTGAGGTCGAATGATAAGCCGCATGAACAAAAGTTTGCTCTCCAGAATTCAGAATGATAAAGTCATTTTCAGCTGTGAACTCCTTGAGCATCCTCACCCGCCCATCCCGGCGGGAGTCCCCCCCCACGCAGGAGTATGTGCGTTGAAGTCTCCCAGCACGAGAAAGGGCTTCGGAAGCTGCTCAAAGAGTTCAGCCAGAGAAAGTTTCGAAACTGGGGAATTGGGAGGCAGGTATAAAGAGTAAACAGTTAGAGTCTTTTTCAGGCTAATTGTGGCAGCTGCAGCATGCAGGCCAATTTTCAGATCAATTTCTGAGACACGGGTTCCGTTTCTGATGAGGAGAGCCGCCTCGCCCCCGGGGGACCCACCCCGCGGAAGAGGCAAGGTGTAACCCCGGGGTGGCAACTGCTCCTCCCCAAACCTGCATTCCTGCAGGGCCACAACAGCCGACTGCGATCGATTCAGCAGTAGCTTCAGTTCTTCAAAGTTACTCCTAAAACCGCGAATCCATTACCACAGACTATTTATTGCTTGGCAGGCCACCCTTTGGCTGGCATGCCAAGTCTTTAATCTTTTTAGTAGCCCTCACTCCTCCATCACATGGACCTCGGGGTTGAAGGGTTAAGGACGCGAGGGGGAAGGCGGAGGACCTGGGGGTTTTTCCGCCGGGGGCGGG
>BLXT01007159.1:1619282-1634979 GCA_019648995.1 Plakobranchus ocellatus | reverse complement strand
CGCTTGATATCCAGTTCTCATGTTCTGTGAACACCAGCTTCTTATAGATATTGGTTACTTCAAAAAAGGATTTACAGGTTATCAATATCTGCCTTAAACTTCATTTCCCAGGCTAGGGGACAATTTACAGTCACCTTTTGGCAAACGCAAGGGGAAATTTCCGTGAAGATAAACTCTTAGATATATTATAGATCTAGGGAAAGTTTGCTTTATTTTGTACCCGTTACAAATTTCCATCCAGCAGCAATTTTTCACCAAACTCAGCCTCACAGATTAGTAATTATAAATCTTTAATAACAAAAAGGACAAAAAGCGGGCCACCAATTGAAATATATTGTTTTGTACACAGCATAACACACCCCTATGAATTATGTGGTCTGTCTCTGGCGATGCCGAGAATTTCCCTTGACCAGGCAAAATTCTTATGCTACAAAAAGATAATTTCTGGCAGACACAGGGTGAAGATGCTATAATAAAATGTAGGAACTTGTCAAACCTTACTGGGAACTGGAATGATTTTAAGAGCCAAAACACAAATTCTTAAAATAAAAAATGAAATTGCACCAAATAAGACATGTTCAAGCCATGTCTTTACATTTGGCATCAGGCTTTATGTGTTTTTCCAGCCAAATACGAAGTAAGGAAGGGGATAGGAATTATGGCAAGAAGATGTGAAATTTATGAGAATTTATTAAAAGCACAACTGTAAAAATCCGGGCCTAATTCTTATATATACTACGACCTAAAATGGTTTAAATAGTAAACGTTACACTTTGTCTTCTTGATCTACCAACGATTGTCAACAAACAATTACAATTAATTCTGCCAAAACCAAGGATAGACATAAACTCTAAATCTAGATCATCTAGATCTAGTTTTTATTGCCTAGATCTAGATCTAGATCTAGATATCTAGAATCTAAATCTAGATCTAATTTAAAAAAACAAAAGCATCACCTAAAAGATCACGATCTTGGATTTATGGCCGCTGAGTTAGAGTGTTTAAGTTGATCATGTCTGTTTCAGCTATTAATTTAGGCAGATAAAACGCAAGTGGTTTCATTAAATTTATCAAGATCATGATTATTTTATTTTCACGTTATTAGATTCTTAAATGTTCATAACGTTACTGAGATATATATGATAGTTTGGTAAGCTTTCTATAGATTATCTAGATTAGATCTATCTAGAGCTTTTACTTAAAATTTTAATGTTTAGAGCACATATGTCTTGCCTTCTATTTTTTTCATCTACAATAAGATCTGGATATCTAGATCTAGATCTAGACTCAAATCGGTCTAGATTCTAGATATGAACAAAACAAAGAATTGAACTTACGGTTACCCGTCTGCTGCTGGCGTCAGAGACAGAATGAGGTCAATCAAAATCTATTCTGGATTATAGAAGATTATAGACAAGAGCCTAGGCCTAAAAGTAAAAATTTATGGGGAAAAGGTTTTTGAAAGGAAGCCAAAATATTAGTTCCTGATTTTTGAAAACTTGAGCTAAGTTTCTGCGGAATTTTCAACAAATATCCTAATGAACTAAGAGTCCTGCGCCTCAGCACGAAATTAACTTTGCTTTACATGTCTGGTTGCTGATGAGGTAGGTCGATCTAATATGGCTGACTGCTAGCATTGGGCCAAGCATTACGTCTTCTTCTTCAGCCAATGGTTGTGCTTTTAAAAATAGAACATTATCCTATTACGAAAATATCTATAAATAGGACTATTATAATAACTTTATCTTAGGATGAATCAACAATAGTCCTATTTTTTTTAGATTATCAATATATTTGCGAGTTCATGGCGTTTCATGTAGCCGCTAACCTTAATTTTTAACAGATTAAAGAAATAACATAATACAGATTAAAAAAATAACATAATACATTAAATTATCTCCCAAACCTTAGGTCTAGCACAGTAACACTGTCATTGTCAGCTTCTTTGCAATCCTGTTGGCAAATAAAGAAATTCCATGGAAACCGCGGCTTCCAAATTCTTTGTTCATCATGCGCAAACGAGAAAAATACTGATGGACGGTCCATTTAGGTTTCTTCCTAAACGGCTAGAATGACGCGCAAAAGACTTGCGTTGTTTTAAGCATAGGCTTGGGGCCAAATTATTTCCTTTTCTTCATTTGTTTATTAATTGTTTGGATTTTAAAAAAAATCACCACTGGTAATGTAATTACAAATGAGCAAGATCACCATTCATCAAGGAAACACTATAAAATTTAGGATCCAAAAGATGCAATGACAACTGAATTGATACATAATGTAAATATAAATGAGACAGTTGCCAATGAAATATTATATTTAAAACTAACCGGTACTCACAAAGTTAATTAACGACAAAGTAAAACACCCAGACGTATCACCGTATAGGCTTCATCAGGGTAAAAACTTAAAATAGAAAGACGACAATTTAAACACTATGGTTACAGGCCAAAAAGTAGTAAACGCAAAGTATTGCGTTCACAAACCATTACAGCAAATTGAAAAATATGTTAATTAATAAAGAGTCTTTTTGAAGGGGAAAAATAATAATCGCAATAAGAAACCCATTGGATATACAGTTGTAAAACATTGGAATCGCAAGGTCTCAATGTCAGAGACCAAACAACATTTCCTATAGGCCTATAACCACTATCCATACATCTTAAAAATGAATTTCATACATCTTTTTCCTTTTTTTCCCCCATCAAATACAACTGGATGATACCTTGCACCCTACTCCACTTTTCATGCATTTCTGTGCTACATAATTATCAATTTTCATATCTCTCTAGCCTAATGCTCAGAGGCCAGAATTCTGCATAATTTGCATTAACGTAGGTCTACTTACTGTGGTTATTATTATTATTTTATTATTTTTTAAATTATTTTCTTTCACTTCATAAAGACTGCTGTAACGGTTTGTGAACGTATTTAAGTAAAGACAAAATACAACATTAACAACAACAAAAACAATAACAACAACAACGATAGCAACAGCAACAAAATAAAATAAAAAAAATGAATTTAAAGTTATTTATAGGAATACTGATTCTTTGTAGAGTATGATATAAATAGCAGGAGGTAACAGGAGAATAAGAATGAATAAATGAATAAATTAATAACAAAAGCATAAATAAATATCTTATAACATGACGTGATATTATAAGCAAAGATAAATACAGTATACCTATGATAGTTTAATCGGTAAACATACATATGTATACAACATGCACATGTATAATAAGCATACACACATGCATATATGAATATGTTAATACATATGCCTAGTTACACACATTATTTATATAAATGCACACATATACATGCATTCATGCACAAACAATGTGTATATTTACATGGTGTGTACATTATGATTATGATTATTATTATTATTATTATAAATTACTACTACTACTACTACTACTACTACTACTACTACTACTACTACTACTACTACTACTACTACTACTACTACTACTACTTCTACTACTACTACTACTACATGTACTACTACTACTATACACATAAACATATCGAATTCCCGTTTTTAAGTCTTTCTATTTATCTACCTACCTACCTATCTATCTATCTATCTATCTATCTATCTATCTATCTATCTATCTATCTATCTATCTATCTATCTATCTATCTATTTATTTGCATGTCTTTCTACATATCTATTTATCCATCTATCTTTTTTCTTTTTTAAAAAACTTTCCTACACTATTTATATTTTTCAAAATACCCATTCATTTTATTGCCCTATCGCATGTATTTTTTAACTTTTTACTGCTACTGTCACTTACACTGCTACGCAACTGTCGCTATTGCTGCTGCTGCTGCTGCTGCTGCTGCTGCTGCTTCTGCTACTACTACTACTACTACTACTACTACTACTACTTCTACAACATATAGTTCTATTATTCGGTATTGAACCGATAAATTTTACTATTGCTGCTGTTTTTAGTTTCATAATGGACAGGAAATCAGTACTTCAATGATAATGTCAACAAAGAATAATTTGCACGAGAAATAATGCAGACCACTAAACCCTCCTCAAAGACACTGACATTCTTAGTCCGCACAATAGTTTCATATTATCATCTAACTGAGTTTTATCGTCACAAGAAAAAAAGCGATCATTCCGAATTTGTAAATCTAATCCTGGAATTAGGCTCTCAAGAAAATGGCCTTCTTTCAGTCATGAACTTTCTGATCATAAACATGTTAGTGTCACAGGCCTCACAGGGCACAGGGCAAGCCCGCTTATCACACCCTCAACCTCTTGTTGGGAAAAGCTAATTGAACAAAAAAAATTACAACCTGGAGTCCTAGTTGACAGCCGCTGATTGCGCAGCATTATGTCACAGGGAATCCCCTGGATAGGGACGATGGAAGCGAAAGTATGGGTGTGGGGCGTGCCCTGCCTTCTTGACTGCTGAGCAGGACAACGTTCAAAACTGCGCGGGTGGTCCTTTTGCTTTGAGGACAAGACAGCACTTTCCTTGATCACAGCTTAGCTCGTGCCTCTCGCTTTTTGCTTGTTAATTACAGGTTTCTGTAAAGAATTTGGTTGGGCGAGCTACAACTATGGTAAGCCAGAAGCTAGTCATACGTCCTTCAGCATAGCAGTAGTAGACCACACAACCAGCTCGGCATCTATAGCCTACTCTCTATGATGGCGTTATATGTCATAGGGAAGAGCGGATTTTTCACTGCTCCTCACTCCTCTCTCAATTTTATTTTTTTTAGAATTTAATTAAAAAAAATTTTTTTTTTAATAAAACTAAATAATCTGGTCGGGCATGGCCTACCCTACCTACTGAGACGAGCTGCCGTTGAAAGTATCTTCAGCAACAGGTGCCTTCTTCTCTCCGCTGGCCCATTCAGCCCCCTCCCCCCCACAGGGTAGGTACAGTCACGGCAGGTAGGCAGTGGATCAAGTAGTTTGGGAACTGGGCTTCATATATATTGCAAACATCTGCCTGGAGCGGACAATGACAGTGATCACGAATATCCGTAATTAGTGCAATGCGTTTAAAACTAAAAAACGCAAAAACAACACCAAAGCTACAGATCAACATAACTAAGAGAAAAACGCCATCGATGTTCAAATCAAATTCTGTGCATTAAAACATGTGGCCACTGCAGATGATAAATCGCCAAAGATTAAAAAAAAAAAGCATGCTAAAATCTGCCACATGTCCATTGCCAAACAGTAATGGGCTATATAATAGACGCGAGTAATCGCACAAAGGAACGGTCTGTTGCAGTTCAATCCTACATCGGGTCGGTCCCTACACAGGTTTTGGGTGACCTTACGCACGAGCTTCGTTGTCCATTCAAAAAAATCAAGCACTGCTTGAAATTTTGGCGACTGATCCGGAAAAGCCGAATCTGTTTCCGAAGTTGCCGCCACGAGGGGCTAAATTTTCAACAATTAAAAGGTGAATTTTCTTATCTAACCAAAAAACAAATTGCATCATGTCCTTAATCACCGCATCGAAATAAAAAATTATGCGTGTACAATTCGTTTTTTATGGCTTCTTTTCAATTACAATTTTTATCTATTAATTATTTTAAACAAATCACCATGCGCTAGACGGTGGCTTTTAAAAAAAATTCTGCGTTTTTTTTTCTTCTAAAATTAAAGCGCATTGTGCCACATAGTGCCTTTTGTTTGATAAAACACGGTACACACGGCAAATGACTCTGTGATTCAGACAAATCGAAACTTGTAAAGAATTACAAAAAGCAAATAACTTTTTAAAAAGTTTGTTCATTTGAAAAATAGCCATGACCAAATTATCAATGCTACTGATATTGAACAGAAAACGTCATACGGCCAAAGAGGTTTTGATGTAATTAAACTTATATTTATTCATCCATTTCACCATTTAATTACAGACAATAAATTTTTTTTAAAGTTAAAGATCGATTTATAATTATATATTACTATCCTATAAGCATATTCATCTTGCGTACACTATTATTTGGCCCATTTGGCTTTTATCCTCGGCGCTGTTATTGCCAAAAAATCTCAATTTAGAACAGGCTTATAAAGTAAAATACCGGTAGGCCTACCAAGTAATGTGTTGTTCCACTTTGTTTAAATCATAGGGATATTCCTATATAAATGGTTTTATTGGATGTTGTTATCGGTAAATCCTGAAGATAATTTTTCTTGGCATTTTCGCTAAAGCATAAATAAGCTAGAACCAAAAATAGAGCATTTTGGGAGCTGCCCAGTTTGGAGTGGCACAAAATCGAAGTGGCATCCAATGAATCCACTAACATAGGTCAGAAGGCACACCATTTAAGCTGCCAATTCATATCTTTGTGACCCATGAACTTGAAGTTTTTGGCAAGTCAGCCACAAAATGGCGGCGATGGAAGTACTGGAAGTATTTCCTTAGCTTTGCTAAGCTTGAAATTCAACGACAATTTTCAGTTTTCTCCACAACATACCCAATGATCTAGATCAAAATAAAATCTTGAATTTTTTTTTTTGTATTTGCATAAGTAAGTGAAGAAAAAAGTTTATAATCCTGAGCTCATATGAGGTGGAATAAAACAAAATCAAGTCACCATGCGATTAGGTGCTTTGGCTGTATTAGAGCTGGAAGATGAAGTAAGTATCTCAGTAGGCCTATAAAATGGATCTAGATCTGGTCACCTATCTGAACCATTCAGTGATCTATATGTGTCTCGAACTGTTAGATAAAAGATTCCGAATATGCACACAAGGTGATGTTCCATTAATTATGACGACACCATGAACATGAAGGCAATATTGTTAGTCAACTTTGGACAACTTCAGAGCTGTATATAATCTAGATCTAGAGAAATCTAGATCTAGTCTTCTAGATCTAGACTCTAGATCTAGATCTAGACTCTAGATCTAGACTCTAGATCTAGATCTAGACTCTAGATCTAATCTAGATCTAGATCTTCCCAAAAATTCTAGGCCAAATACTAACAAAACTTTTTTGGTTCAAAATAAAAGATAACATAAACTATTGGAAAAACTAATGCAAGGCTTCTGAATGTGCAGACAAGAGAGGAAAATCTATGGATGCTTTCCAACTCGTCATTATATATATCACAGTTTAAAGAATCTATGGCCTAATGTGAATGGGCAGGACTTCTGAATGACACTCAAGAAAAGTAAATCAATGAAACTTAGGAACTTAGACTTCTAAACAACCTTTCATATTTATGATATTAATGTAACCATTTAGTAACGTTAACTACTGACCATAATATATGTTTTAACTACCCACTATTTTGGTTTTCATACTTATGGTTCTAAGTTTCTATCCTTAACAAGATGTCACTGTAATTCGCCATAAATGATTGAATTGGCCATTGCCGTGATTGAAACTAATATGTAATCTAGATATATCGTCGCGTACATTAAAAACTTTCCCAACCCAGAAACTCATTCATGTCCAAAGGAACAATCAACAAAGATTGTGTTAAATTATTTTTATCACTGATGATCCTAAAAAGAAGAGATTAGTTTTATTATCTTAGAGAAGTTTATTTAAATTTTCATAGACAGCTATGTTCAAAGAGCAAAGAGTTTATGTTACAATCCATCAAGCCTGTCTTAATCCTCATGCCTTTTCATCACAACTGACAATCAATGTTGCCTATTGCCCACTTTTGCTGTAACTGTACTGGTGCTCAATACTTTATTCGTTTAGCTGTTTCAGAGTAAAATCAATACAATTTGCGTTTTAAATCATGATCTTGAGGTGTCATTCTGTATGGATTTTTGATGGTCTTGTCTCTGTCAGTTGTGATGCTGGACATAAAAAACTGCCTCAATTTTCCTAAGCTTAGAGGATTTTTGTCTTATATGAAAATATTAAAAGAGGTTGGGGTATTTTGGCTAAATTGACTGCCATTAAGGCTAGGAAGCAACAGAAACTGCTAGTTTTTAACAAATTTTCATGTCCGCATCACAACTGACAGATTTATGATTCATTCCTATTTTTTGGTTAATGAGGAAAATCTATAAGGCAAACTATCTTCTCATTGTCAGAACCAAATAGAACTAGGATAGTTCAGCTACTGAAATATATAAGCCATAACATTTATCATAGAACTCTAATTTTTTACATAGTGTCCCACTTTTCAAGCTCACCTTTTGTCAATGGCTCAGATACAAAGAAGATCTAGGGACAGTTCAGGGACAAGCTCATTGACTTCAAAATCTACCTTCAATAGCGAAGGGCCTACCAAAATGAAGATGTTGCGGGCATAAAATTGTGTAAATATTGTAAGTTTGAAAATAGCGCACTTGTTTGGCCTGCACCCTCTTCATTCTGTTAGTAACTTGTTATGAAGGCAGATCTATAAGTTGTTAGGCCTGTATGTGGAATTATTACTTTCCTTTTTCCTATTATTTCAATGGCTATTCTTTGATTTGACAAGTTGAAAAGCAATCTACTTAGTCCTACTGGGTTCCACTTTACTCCATAAATTTATGAATTGATGGGGTCATTGGACTATTTATTAGCTGATTGTGCGACAGATGCAGTTTGTCATACCCAGGTCTGGTTATGAATATAAGGACCATAACTTACACAATGGAAATAAATAAATGAGTACCAGTGTGTTAAAATTCTTGTCAAATTAGATACCATCACTAGGAAATAAGGAGGGCTGTATGTATCCCTTTACTTTACGTTAAGCCAACTGAAAGTCTTGGTGGATGACCATTTGTATAGTAATTGTGATATAGTAGTTTTGTTTGACAGTTAATTTTAAAAAAATTTACAAGGCAAAAAAAAATATCAAAACAGATTTTTCATTGGAACAGTACTTATATTTGTGCTCTTATACTCAGAAACTTCACACGTATGCATCGATGGGTTTAACACTTACGTTTGCTACATTCAACGAGTCGAAAATGGGAACTTCCTTTTCCATTGCTGAATTCGACTTGAGTCGAATTCAAGACTAACTGAACGAAACAGGCGATGGACATTCTGGACGTTTGTTTTGATATGTTGCTGTGACTTCCCTTGATTCAGGAAAGTGTTTAGTTTCATTTTCAAGCATATCATTGAGAGTAGAGGCTTTAGTGTTCAAAATTGATGTAATTTTCTTGTTGTGATCGAAGAGAACATTAGATCTAGATTTGAAATGGCTTGTGCCAATGTCCCCACGCTCTCCAGCCAATATTCTGACTCTGATACCATAATTGCTGGCAGCAATGGCTCAGAATTTGATCTAGATCTATCTAGTGGCGAGGATGGGCATAATGGGGCTCAAGTAGCAATACACTAAGATCTAGAACAGACTCTCCCATAAGTGGGCATGGCACCTTTGCAACTGATCTGGGAGTTGGTGATTTTCAGTGGCAGTATTTAGTAGAAGAAGAGGATCTGAACCCAGTAGAGTCGAAAGTAAACTATAACTCTCAAACTGTAATGAGCAGTTCAGAAAAATAAAAAAAACAACACACCATAAAGGTGAGCCAACAAAAATTTGTGGAATTTTATTTGACTTTATTTGGTTTTATTATAATTATTTGTTGACTTGCATGCAAATTTTTGTTCATTTTTGCCCATCACATGGGCTCAGCAATGGGAAGGTATTTTAGGATAACAGCTGTAGCAACGTAAGTGTTAAATTGAATGAACGGAACTCAGAAAGTTTTTTGTTTATTATAATGATGACAACCTACCAATCTAATATGGCATCATATATCATTTGTGTGTGAGGTCATGACTTTTTTGCAGTGCAAGGAACTTTCAACATGAATGGTGACTCTTGGTAAAATAGACAGGGGAAATTTTAAAGTTTTGTTACCATTCTTTGAAGTTGGTTATGAATTTAAGAAGTAGAATTTAGAAATAGGTAAAAAAAAACATACCATCTCACTCTCAGTCTATCTACAAGTGAAAGACTGCTGTATTTTAAAGGTAGTAAAAACAACTGCTGATTTTGATATTGATAACTAGATTAGACTTAAAAAAACCCAGCCAATTATCAGAGGTTTAAAAAATGCTCACATACTCGTGCATGTTGATTGTAAATTGCTGCTTGTTACCCAAATTCACATGATATGTTTCACATTTTGAGGATTGGATGTATTTTTTTAGCTATAGATGTGAAGTAGAACTAAGAAGAATGTTAAAGAACCCTAATTTGTCCTTTTCAATTATCTTCACCTTCACTTTCAGCCATCTTGTAGTTTAGTCTAGAACTCAAACAGCACTGTAGATTTTGTGCATTTTTCTTCTTCCAAGGCACTTAGCTATTGGTAGAACATTTCAGTGATCTTGCCATTTCTTCTGTCTTTTCTGATCACTTTAGAAGATAGGTAAAGCATAATCAAAAGTACAACACACTGATGAAAGTATGAATGGCGAAAAAAGATTTGGGTAGTTTTTGACATTTGGTGTAAGTAAAGGGTTTAGAATTGAATCATTTTATTTTTGCCAGAGCCTATCTTTGTAACAAGTTTGACTTGGCTTTTAAATGGCAAAGTATAGAGTATTAGTGATGCAGTGGTTAGAAAACTCATTTTGAGTTCTTTAAGGAACTTTATGGGCCTTAGTAGCAAATTAGGTATCAATTATTTGGAAATAGCTGTTTTCCGAAACAGCCAGTTAATTTATAATTGCAAATTGCCATTTAAGTTTGTCTGTAAGGCATTGAGGATCAGTCCTTTTTCTAATCTTACCTTCCTCCTCCTCTCCCTCCTTCTCCTCTTCTCCTTCCTCCTTGTCATCCTCCTCCTTGTTCTACTCCTCCTCCATGTCCTCCTTCATCTCTTCCTGAAAAAAAAAAATATCAATCTCCTGTTTTGATCTGTTTGTTAAATGTGAGGAAAAAAATTTAGCTTTTTATTTTCCATCCAAGATTTGGGATGTTTGTAAAACATACATACATAAAATATGTTATAAATCAAGAGCCTAACCTTTGAAAATAAAATGTGTAGCACTCTCACAAAATGAGTCGAGTTGCGGGTCTGCATCACCGAGTTCAACTAGTAAGAAAGTGAAAAATCCAAATGCTTCATGTACAGAAAGTCTATAGCATGTCTTGAGAAAGTTTTCCACATAGAGGGGTGAGTAGTTTTCATTCCTTCAATTAATGGTTTTCATTTAAAGTCAGTCATATGCAAAACTGCAACTCAATTCATTTTGTGGGACTGTGACACAAATACGTTTATAATCATTTGAAGTTTTTGGGATGTTAACCGTTTGTTTATCACCTTCTCTTCTCAATAAATTTGTTAGTGAAGTATTTTTGATAAATGTTTAAACCTGGATAATTCTTACTTTGATAAGTTATTTGAGAGCAGCATAAGCAGTTTTTGCTAATCAAAACCAGTCTTACCACAATTTATGGTAAGTTTGTTCAGTAGATGTAAAAGTAAAGTGGGTCCCACATTTGGTCCAAAAATTGGGAACAATGAGCAGGGTCCTGATTATTCTTGGTTACAGATTCTGAGGTAGTTTGCCATTGCTTTCCTCGCCAACTCTACTTTCGCTTGGTCTTAAGAGACCTAGCCACCCATTTAGTACTGGGTGGTCGTAGAAGATCAATGAAAAATTTATATAACCTGGACTGGGATTCGAACCTCAAACCCCTCACTCGGTAGGCAGTTGTGTTACCAGATATGTTCAGTAGATAAAAAAAGGTTAATAGCCACTTTGATCACTTTGGTCTACTTGGCACTATTATTAGGTTTAAGGGGTTATTTTATTAACAGTTAGAGAATTAATACTGAATAAGTGACTGCATTAAAGTTTAGGTCTTGCTTATCAGTGTCGCTTGACTCACAAATTGACTGTGTAATACATACAATCCCATTGATAAGTAGAATTCTTGTGATTATTAGGCAGCATAAAAATCAAACATGCTTGAGTGTTTCCTCTGTATAGTGTGATTAGTTATCACTCAAGCATGAAGGGATTAATTCTACAAGCCAGTTAAGTGGTAGAGGTTCCAGGTCAGCTTTGCTGTTTTACATTCCAGAAGGATTTTCCTTGCATTGAAGCTTTCACAACAAACCCTTTACCTTCTCCATTTGAAGTACATGTGTTGATAGTAAATGATCTCTTTTTTTTTGCCTCTTATATTATTAACTTTCTACATGTAATTTTGCTTTGAAGCATCAATCGTATTTGGTATTTGGCAGAAAATATTCAAAGTCCTTGAGCATCTTCTTGAAAAGTCAATTTTTGGCCATTTTACATATTGCACAGTGATGTATCATATATCAAAATTTAACTCTGAGTCTGGGGGATTCAGAAATGCAAAAATTTTGAGCAACAGACTCTAACGTAACGCATTACAGGAGGTCAAGGTCACAGACTCCAAATTTTCCTTAAATCCAGAAAAGTCTTATTTTCCCATAGGAAACACTCCAAATGCACTTTATAAGTCATTACACCTCATATAATCTACAAATTGGTTATGTGAACTCCAAATCCATGTGTTGGGAGGACTTTATTGCGTTTTTTTTTAATGAAAGGAAGACAATTCTATGACAATGGACGGTAAAAAAAAAAAAGATTGAAATAAATTCATACAAGTAGGCAACTTTTTTTGGCAAGCCGTCTTTTATTGTACATAACATGTTTTGAAACATTAAAAGAGGATTTCCAAACAGCTAGACAAAAAAAAAAAACAAAAAAAAAAGAAAAAAACACAAAATGAGAAAATAAATGAATATTATAAAGCGCTAAAGAAACAAAAAAAGAGCTGCAAATGTTTAAAGAACATTCACTACTTCTGTTTTCTTTTCTTTTCTTATTGTAAATACCAGGTTGGTACTCTGATTTAAAGATGAGGGTCACATTCTCTGATAGTTATTTTAGTTATTTTTTCTCTATTCAGAGGCACAAGTATTTATCTCTGATCCTTCTTGATAACCTGCAAAAAAAAAAAGGGTAAAGATTACTCTCTGCACACATTTTTTGATACAACATGCATGAAGCTGAACACAAATGTTATTAAAAAATTATCATACATTCTAATCAGTCTCAATGCTAACAATATTTTTTAAACAAATTTTACTCATTTATGTTTGTTTTCTGCTTTTATGTACCTTTGTGAAACTTGTCTGCAAGTCAAATTGAATTGTTTCCTTTGAAGTTTGATGACTAATTGTGTATATATCTCAGATATATGACCCTATTTTCAATGTTGTCCTTTGCTTCCCAAATTTTCTTTCGTTTTTCCCTCTTTTTCTGATTTGATGACCATACAACGTTTCATTATAACTTGCATGAAAGGGAAATTATTTTTCAAACCCCAATCTGCTATATATACTTTACTCAAAAAACGAAATGTACATGGCCTTTAATTTGACCCTTTACACTAGTAATGTAGTTCAACTTAATCAGATCAGCAATATATATATTAAGTTCTCAGAAACAGATTGGAAATAATGAGAATATTTTTAACAATGAAGATAGAGATCAGCTTCCATAAACTTAGATAGGTTGGCCTAGATCTACACTCCCTAAAGTATATTCACGACTCAAAACTACTTTGAAGTAGTTAAGTGGTACCACTTTAGCCTTAAAAACTTTTTTTTCTGGAATTTTGGGAGAAAACAAAGCAAAAAAAAATCGTGGTCTATTGCGCCTGTATGAGAAAGTGTCTATGGCAACTTCGATTCTTTCTTTCCTTTACAGCAGCCATTTTTTTCCTTCTATGCGCGGGCAGAAATTGGCGCAGACGACAGAAACAATTTCTTGTTTATAATTGACAGTGAAAGTCTTAATGGATGAAAAACGAATGTTTCATTAATAGCAGAAGTAAAAAACAAATTGAATTTTAACTTGTCAATTGCTCCTCGGACCAACACAGAAACCAAAAAGGGGACAAGTTTATTGAATATGGGCAGGCCGAATTCATGCGACGGGAAAGCACATGCCCACAATAAATAAATGCCTACAGTTTGAAATTCATAAAATCACACTGTTTGAACACGTTTGTATACTTATGACATATTAATTCTTTGATATAAAGTGTTTATTCCTGACTCGGTTCATTTTTAAGGTTTAAATTTATTGAAAAATGCACACCGGTTTTTACGACAGAACTAGGTCATGACGTCACCTTTTTTTATCGGCAATCAAACAACATTTAACTTTTTTTTTTTTTAAAGATGATCTTTGAATCTGTTCAAAAGTGTAAAAATAAATTAAATTGGAAAAAAAAATTGTTACGATTTATTTTCGCCTTACCTTGGCAAAGTCCACTCCTCCTAAATCCAAGTAGGTCCTTCCTGCACCCTCACAACTTTATCTACAAAATTTTTAATAATTTGTGCAGGAAATACGTTTTCATGGCCTTGTCTGTTTTCTGCCATAATATTAAACTTTCTATTGTCTGCAATTTTGTCTAGATAAAACAAAATCAGGACTTTTTAGCTTAACGTATTTTCTTAATTTTTTTGCTCAACCCATAGATTAGGTCTTGAGACCAGTCCTAAGAGTACGATATTACAAAATACTTTTCAGGGATGTAATAGCTCAGATTTTCTCACTCCAATGCCTGTTTTTGCAATTTTTAACTCTTTTTCCTTTATTTTTGTCATAATTAGCCTGTCCAATCACTGTCAAAATCAGTTGTTTTTATTACAATAATCAAATGTCAGATTTTTTGGAGAAAAATTTAGGAGAAAGTAAGAATGAATTAACCCGTAATTCTCTAGAGGTTCAGAGAAAGATTTAGGAGGCTAATTTAACAACTTTTTAGTTGATAACCCTGTGCACCGGAAGTGGGCTTACCTATGTGAATTGAATAGAATCGAGAGCCTGGTGGATAATGTTAGGCTCAAGTAGGGTCTGGTCTATCTGTAGGAAGTTCTAAACAATGGGATTTGATGGTTAGCCTAGCGTAAGCTAAAATTCTTTGTCAGAGATATTTTTATCGAGTATTTTCATTGTTAATGAACTAGGCCCATGTGGCCCCTGGATCCCAGCAATTGATTTTCAGAGAAGTTTTGAAAATGTCATTTACATCCAACTACATTTTGTTTTTTTTCCTTTCCAAAATCAATCTGAAAGGCTAATTTTAGACAATAGTCATGGAATGCAGTTTTGAGCTGTATCAGCGATTTAAAATCTTCAACACATTTAAAATGATCTTTAGACAAATACATTTTATTTTTGATTTCTTATAATGCAAAAGATTGTACCATTTTCATTTTTTCAAAATGCTCAATTTTGTGATTGATATCTTTTGCTTCCAGCCAATGTGTAAAATGATTATTCCCTTGTACTGATTGATTTATATGAATTGTTTTTGTCAGTATAGTAATTTCAAATTTTGTGAAAATTTTTTCTTCCAGCCACCTTTGGTTCAAGCCTGCTTTCATGGAGACCCAGATGAATTGAGAGCTTTGCTTTACAAGCGAGAAGATGTTAATTATCAGGTAAGCAAATTTAGAAAAGTTTAATGCTGGCATGTTAACTGAATTTATAAGTTTTCTACCAGCATATTCAAGCATTTATTTTAAAGGCAATATGAGCCATGTAAAGAAAAGTTTTACCATAAAGATGATTTGTAGGATGCTCAGATAATGTAGAGTTTTTGGACTAGTAGAAAGATCTTCAGGTAAATTAAGTCTTAGATATGGGGTGTCTTTGAAGTCAAGCATTTTTTGTTCTTTTGGTTTGTATAAGTATTATTTCGTGGAATAAAATGGCTACAGACT
>BLXT01007159.1:1594366-1609720 GCA_019648995.1 Plakobranchus ocellatus | reverse complement strand
CGCTATATGAATGGTGATGTGCTTACAAACTGCCTTACATTTACAAAAACTAACTTAACACCGCATTTTTTCATAATACATTTATCTTATAAATAATAGCTAAAATGTTGTGTACCAGATCTACTTTAAAAAATCCTATTAGATCTGCACACCAAGTAATAACTAGATCTAATGCACTGAAGCCATCCAATCTAAACTCTCTCTCTCTCTCTCTTTCTCTCTCTCTCTCTCTCTCTCTCTCTCTCTCTCTCAGTGTTTTCTTATTACTCAGTTTTAAAAATGTTATTTTTCTCTTCTTTAGTTGTTAGCGTCGATGTGGATTTATTTTTTGTTAGGCAATGTTCTGATGTTGTCTTTGTCCAGTCTCTCTCTCTCTTTCTCTCTCTATCTCTCTCTCTCTCTCTCTTTCTCTCTGTTTCTCCTTTTATCACCCTGAGTGTCCCTCAGTAATTCTCACTCTTTCTCTTCTTATCTCTCTCTCTCTCTCTCTCTCTATCTATCTATCTCTCTCTGTTTCTCTTTTATCACTCTGTGAGTGTCTCTCAGTAATTCTCACTCTTTCTCTTTTCTCTCTCTCTCTCTCTCTCTCTCTCTCTCTCTGTTTCTCTTTTGTCACTCTGTGAGTGTCTCTCAGTAATTCTCACTCTTTCTGTCTTTTTTTGTTCCTCTCTCTCTCGATCTAGGCATTATCAAGATCCAGGACATTTCTAATTTCGCTACACTCTTAATTTTGTTTCTTGATGTATAATCAAAATTTGATAATGGTCCTAGAGATCTAAGTCAAGGCTTTAGCCTAAACCGACTTGAATACATGGTAGGCTGACATGACTTGCAGGGATCTCTGTAATTTGAAATAGAGCAAAGGAAAACTCGATGTTTTCTTTATTTAATATTCAATGGGTTACAATATTAAGTCTTACTGAGATTCTGTAGACCTGTCTCACATAGATTTTCTTTTTTTCATGTAACCTTAAAAAAAATTATCATCCAGGCCCTAAGCCTGCAGGTTTTTAAGGCTTGATAAACGGTTATATTATTGGACTAATGGCAGTGAGTAGGGAGATGCTTTCTTGCATCTTTAGAGTCGAAAATTCATTAAAATTAAGGTGCAATACGGTTTGTCCATGTGCATTTAATTGTATACTAGCATATTCCTGTGAGTAGAAGTGAATATTCTTGTGAGAACAATTTGGGGTTGGCAGGTCTGATCCTACATTGAAAAACCCTGGTAGATCTGCACACCGAGTGATAATGGGATCAAATGCATTGAAGGCTAGCCATCTTATTATCATCAAATATCTCTATCTCTCATCTTAAATTGCTCAGTTTTAAAAAGGTTATTTTCCTCCTGTTTAGTTGTTCGCAACATTGTGAATTTTTCTTTCCCTAAGCAATGTTCTGATGTTTTCTTTGTCCAGTCTTTAAGCTAGATTCCTGTGATCTTCACACTTCACAGAATCCTCTGTAAAGATTATTGATATATATTTTGGCAATTTGTAACTAGAGGAATCTGTTTTGTGTGGTTTGTTTGGGGAGAAAGATGTGGGGTCAGGCATACAGTTTGCTATCGTTTTTGTTCAGGAGGCCAAAGACTTTCTCTAGACCACTTTGAGTTGGTCCTTTAAAATAGGGCCTGAAATATAACTCATCACCCTTTGATAGGAGTGATACTTCATGGACAATTCCATTTATTGTTGAATATATATAATTTAGAGCAGTTTGAAAAACCAAATATTATGATCAATCTATTTCAAACTTTGAGACACATGTAGTAAAATCATTGCTCACAAACAAATTATTCATGAGAGAGAGCAATTGAAGAGTTTAAAACTTGATTGGCTCTGACATGCCAGTTCTAGAACTAGATACACATCTAAATTCTATACTTGTTTTGCTCAATACATTTTTAGTGTTTTCACCAAACAGTGGGAAGGTAGGGATCTTAAAAAGGGATAGAATGTTTAATTGCACTGAACGGAAAGTGACATTTATGAAGCATGCCAATATTCAGATTTGATTCAGTCAGATAGCCCTATAGGCCCCTTTTTCAATGTTTTGTTATATTTTTAGACATTATTTAGTCCCCACTGAAGCTCCAATTAGATTTATTAGACAGTAGACCTTTGCAAGATTAAAGCCAGGTTTATTACTGAGTAAAGCTTGGGAAAATCAGCCTCGTTGAGAAGATGATAATTTTTTTTTCATACAACTTTGAATGAAGAGAACATCAAATTTGAATATATTAAACTGATATAATAAAAGACCAAAAACTTAAGTATGATGAGTATGATGCCTCAGGCCTTTAATGTGATGTTCTAATTTTGACTGATTTATTTTGATGTGCAAATTTTGACTGGATGGTATAGTTCATACCTTTCTCATCTTATATTGATATCTACTAGTCATATTTGCAGTGAATTATATCCCACAATAAGACTAGATCTTTTCTTTGAACATACAATGGGTCATAATTTTAGACCTTGCTAAGATTCTGTAGACCTGGCTGACATGGTTTTCTTTTTTTCCCATGTAACCTTTTATTGTGTGTGCTAGATTTTGAGTTTTATAGCGCACCTTAAAAAATATTCATCACCCAAGCCCTAAGGCTGCAGGTCTTTAAGGCTTGATAGATTGTTATATTGTCAGACTAATGGCAGTGAGTAGGGAGATACTTTTTGAATCTTACAGAGTCAAAAACTCATTAATAAGCCTCTGATATTATTTTTTAATGTTATGGAATCTCTATGGTTGGGTATGTAATGAAGCTTTAATACGGTTTAATCATGAGCATTTAATTGTACTGGCATATTCCTGTGAGACTCTCTAAATCCCTGTGAGTAGAGGTGAATATTCCTGTGAGCACAATTTGCGGTTGGCAGGTCTGCATGTAGGTATAGAGTATGGCACTGTATAATATTTCGTAGCGCAGCTCTTAGGGGGGAACATGCTATCATTTTAAGTATTCCCTCTTTATGATTTTAGACACAGGTTCACTTTTTTTTTCTTCTTTTTTTTTTGAATTTGGAATTTAGTTACTTGCCTTCATCATCAGCTTTGTTCCTTGTTTTCATTTGATGTTCCACATTTTGGCGCTTAATATTTCTCCACATTATTCTCAATGGTAATCATGTCTGTCTTAAAAAAAATAAATCATTGACATGCAAAAAGCATGTGTAATATTTTTAATGGAAAAAAAATTCTCATTAACGAGGATGTTTATATGTCTATGTTTACAATTTATTTTATAAAATATATTTCAGTAGAGAGCATGGGTTTATAATACATTTATATTTATTCATATTTTCACTTTTTTTTCTTTTGTATATAACTTGTTTTGAAACCAATACAATGTATTACCAATCGTATTTTGACCAGATTAAAACATTATAATGAAACTCTGCATTTCATGAACTTTGTATCACTGAAAACTATGTAGAAATGTGGTGATTTTGGGTTGTGATTCTAGTGTTAAAGAAGTATTATGTGCAGCATCTGAATCATTAAGACATATTTTTTGGGAAAGTTCCATGAAAAATATTAAGAAAACTTTGGAATAACCCCCGAACAAAGCATATAAGAAGAGGCATAAGCTAGAAATCCAGGGCATGTCCTTCTTAAGAAATTGGATTTGGAAAAAAAAAAAGTGTCACGACTTGGAAAGCATTAAAAAATTTACAGAAGGCCTATTTAAGTGTATTCAATTCCTTTGTATAGAAAATCAGTGGAATTGGACAAGAATTAGATCTAGATGGGTTTTTATAAAATTTATATATGTTTGTTTGAGCACCTTTTAAAAATAGATTTTGTTTTTTCTAAGCTATTATGAAATCTTCCATTCTTGTTCAGCAGCCTCTTCGTAGTGTATTGTATGTAGATGTATGTTTGCCTTAGGCAAATTCAAGGTTGGATACTTTTATACGTTTTTTTTTTAATTCGATGAATTTAAACTCTACTAAATTAATTGATATTGTATACATTAAAAGCAACTTTGTGGAGAGAAATAATTGTATGTTGTTTTTCATAGGACTAGGGTGAAACCTCGGTTTAACTTCATGTACCAGCTCTTATCAATTTTTTAACCTGCTTCTCATCTTTAAAATTAGAAGAAAATGTGTAAAAAAATAAAATGTGTAATTGTAAAACAGAAAACTGGTCTTGTCTTTTCAGAGACTTTACTTATCTGAAAAAAAAAAAAATCTAAGAAGAAATTGTTTAAAGAAAAAAAATGGAATGCTATAACTGAAGTCTACGTCTTTCTTTTTAGGGCATTTACTCTTTGAAACACTAAGACAAAAAGGGAACCACTCTGCTTCTTTTTTGGCCTAAAAAAAAGACAATATTTGCTATGGTTGTGTGTTTTTAATGTGTAAAGAATATGCTTGTTGTAACAGTAGCATTAAGTTTATTGCACTGCATCTTAAATGTATTGGACTTGTCATGACTGTGTAGAGTCTGCTTTATTTTTACACTCTCTCTTCTGTTGATTTTGTCTGCTGTCCAGCACTGTGTGAAACAGGAGAAGTCTTCTCATCACATAAAACCACCTGATGGTAAAATATAAGGGATACTGACAAATGATGTTTGTAGATTGTATTCCTGTGTTCTGCTCATCTCACCCCTTTTTATTTGTTCAAAACAGATTTGATCTTGATCNCCCCCCCCCCCCACCTTTTTTTTTCTTCTCCTTTCTCTATTTTCTGGCATGAGCTTTTATTTGTAAATTTCTGAAAGCATCTTTTTTTTTTCCTTTTTGAGATCACCAGTCCATGATTCTTTTTTTTAATTGACCTGGTTTAAAACTGCTTTTAGAATTGTTTATAAATACATTTCCTGAAGCAAACTGTGTCAATTTGTATCTCCCTTTGTGCATCCATTTTGCATGCTGCATCTTGTGTGCTAAAAGTCACCACAGCATGTTTATAAATCTAGCCACACTTGAGAAATGAATGAAGTTCAGTTACAAGATCTGTGAAGGAAATTGCAATACTTTTTTAACCTTTTGTTTGTAGTTGTTTAAACTATTTGCTTCACTTCATGTTACATTTCTATAGCATTTAATAGCAGGATGAAATGATTAAGTCATGGCTTGTGATGTTTTTTTTCACACTGATCTTAAAGAACTTGCTCTGCCAAACAGTTAAATTGTGTAAGAAATTAGGTGAGAAAAAGTCTAAATACATATTAAGTCTTAAGCATGTTCAAACAACCAATCCCCAAAAAAGTTGTTGTCCTTATTCAGCTAAATTTTTATTTCATGCGTCATCAAACCTAGGAAAATGTATTTTATTTGTTTTTAGGATAGCATTCTGAGGAAATGTGCATCTTTATGAATGCTTTTGTGATGTTCATCTAAACCAAGGCTAAGAAGCAGAGTTGTGTACCCTTTTTTTGCGCTCTCAACAGTGGTCTTTTAATTTTTTTTTTGATGCAAGATCATCTGCTTTTTTTTTTTATTTTTTTGATCAGATCAAAAGCTTACTTAATGGACTTTGTCTAAAATCCTGATCTTTTGTCATAATTGCTCTTCTACATATCTTTCTCTATATGAACAAAGCTTTGTTGTTGAACATGAAGAATACTTTCCGAAGCACAAAATTTTCTTATTAAAAGTTTTTTAGTGTTAATTTGGCTTTAGCGAGAGTTTAAGCAGGACAATGTAGTATATTAAAAAAAAAAAGGAAATTAATGTTTTTATTTAGATTTTTAAAGACTAAGAGTTTTTATCTACATTAAAAGCTCGTGATTTATAACACTTAAAATATGGATTGTTTTCAGTCTTAAAAAGAATCTAGAAGGTTTAATATTTAGAATTATTGATTTAAAAAAAGGGAAAAAAACACCCTAGTAGCAAAAAATTATGCTTTTCTTTGCCTATTTTGTTCATTTCACTGAAACACCTAACACAATTTTAGCAAAAGTTTTGTTTTCCTCGCATGCCTCATATAACAGACTTTTAATTTTTCAGAGTGAAGACGGGCGTACAGCGCTTCATATGACAGCCCTGCATGGTCGATTTACCCGGGCACAGAGCTTAATTGAGCATGGTGAGGCAAGCCGAGCAACAGCTTCTCTCCTTATCTTCATCTTTCTTTTTGCAAAATAATTCCTTTGCATGTAATTGGAGCATGGACATGAACAAATGTTTTGTCAGTGCAATCACAACTGTGGAAAAAACTGTGTAGGTTTGACTACTGCATCAGAAAGTAGCAATTGAGTTTCTGCACCATACCCTAGACATTAAGGCTACAAAGGCTTACATATGGAAGACTGTATATAAGTTATATAAAATGAGTTTAGTTGTGTTAGCATGGCTGAATTTAAATCAGAATCCTAAACTGAGGTAAACGTTATTACCTTTATGCTCAGAAAGTCTTGTATGGCTACAGATAGTGGTGCATTTACTGCTTTTATTCTTATTCATACATTTAGGGTTTTAATCATTCTTTTTGTTCGACTATAGCATATATTATCTAAAAATAGGTTAATTTATTTTACATCTTCCCAGACTCAAGATATACAATATATTTGTATATCTGATGATATATTATTGTTCTCCTAAAGTATGATATGTTTGGCACATATTTTCATTTTAAAATGCTACACTATTGTTTACAAAAATTCAGGAACAATTTTTGGCAAAAGGTTCAAAATATGAATTATGCTGAAATCACAATTAAACTTTTTCCGTTTTACTTTGAATTTTTTTTTTTTAAGTGTATATTTACGTCTCATGTTTTTTGTGTGTGTTCCTGTTGCTATTATTGATTTTAAATATTTTTAAATGTTGTCCCAGTTCTTCCTCCCTGATTGCGACTCACATTCAATTTTTTTTTTTTAAAGTTTTTTTTTTTACTTCATAAGATATGTATGAGCTGAATTAAAAAAAAAAAATTACATAGATTTCTGCTGACTTTTTGTCTTGTTTTCTTGAAAACAATCACAGCATGAGCTGCTGATTATATGTTTTAATTAACAACAGCTACAAAAAAAACCCAAATTACTCTTTAATTATTTGTTGTGCATAACGACTTTTTGTTTGTAATTCTGCAATGATTAGTACTTCTTACAAGATTACCTAAATACTTTTTATTACCAATGTTTACAGCTTAAAGCATAGATGTTGCTGGTCAAAGAAAAAGTAGATGAAAAGAAAACTAAGGAACAAGAGTAGGTGAATTCGATAAGTTTTTCCTAAGCAGATACACCAATATACTGAGCAAAGTTTATTCTTTGTTGAAACCCACACTTTGCATATGAATATGCTGAAATATAATTTGACAATATCCTGCAAAGTTAGAGTACGAATTCAGTTTTAGTAAAAGACTTGAACATAATTGACAGGACATTTTATTGTCTTTTACTGTAGCTTGTCAGTACATTCTTTGATAAATAATGCATGTTTATTGTCATAATTAAGGGTGTTTGGTGAACACATGTGATCGTCTTGGGAACACGCCACTGCATGTGGCAGCTCGCTATGGGCATGAGCTATTGATAAACACTTTGTTGGATCGTGGAGCAAACGCTATTCAGTAAGTTCTTTGAGAGATGACATAGATCTCCTGTAAGACATATTGTAAATTGTTGGTTTATTTTTTCAGAAGATTGATGTCATAAGAGCAAGATTATCAATTTATTGTGTATCTAGAGGATGAAAATTAGAATTGGAACAATTTTTCTATGATTTATATTTGACACATCATTTTAATTTATTTGTTTGGAAGATAAAACCATAGACTGTTTTCTTATTAAGTTTTAAGGGATTTTTTTTGCCCTCAAGGAAAAGGAATTTTAATAAAAATCTGTATTTCTATGTTTGCCAAAGCTGCTGTGTTGATATATATAAGAATGTATGTGTTTTTATTTTGTGTTTAAGTGAAAGTTTGGAAATCTTAAATGTCATTTAATTTCAAAGAAAATTTTCCTTTTATTATATCACAATTGGCTAAAAACCTTCAAGAATTTTATCATCTATCCAACACGTATTTTTTACATTTGTTTCATTCCTTTATTATCCATTTCCAGTCGTGGCTACCTAGGTATGCTTCCAATACATGTAGCTGCTCTCAATGGTTATGTTGACTGTGTCAACAAATTGCGGTCTTCCATGCCTGCCTTTGATATAAACATTCCAGATGATGCTGGGAGGACTTGTCTTCATGGCGCAGCTTGTAGCGGGTATGTATTACTTATAGTAGTGGAAGTAAATTTTGTTTTCTGAAATTCTTCTTTATCCCATTGTGATGTAGTTTTTTTTATATAACTTTGCCTTTTTTTTTTTGCTAGAAATTGTAAGGACTAGCTGCAGAAATTAGGGCTTAATTGAGTATTTGGATGTTGTAAACTAAATAAAAAACAACTTCTAACTTAAAAAAAAGTCCTGAACCAAAAAATTTTTTTGAAAAATTTGATCCTGCGTTTTTTGAGCTATATTTATGATGTGATGTTTTATTATGATTTAGGAAAACAATGTCACATACTTCTACTATGTACATTTTACTGGTCCTCTGGTAACTCTGATCCATGACATACAAAGGACTTATGCTGTACATCATGTATGTCACAAGGGGTCAATCCATTTCTGCCTAACCCAATACTTTGACCTTTCAGGACCAATACAATGTTAAAGTAGGCCTATAGGCTAGGTGTTTGAGAAAATGAAATTGTATAAATCTTTACATTTTTTTCTTTGAAAGATGTTTATTAACGACAAACCATGTTACTGGATGGGTAATGTTTGGTTAATAGGCAATCTTGTGTGTAGGGCACATTTAGTTGCATAGGCTTATTCAATTCTAAATAATGTTAATTGATAAGGCCCTTGAGCATATGACTTGCATTAAGACAGAAATGACATAAACTTTGAGGCAAAAATTAAGCTCTTGCAGGCACAATTTATGGTTTTTGTCACCTTTTACCAAGCTAAACTGAGTGTTTTTCTTTTCTTTTTTTGTTTCTTGGTTTGATATTTATCAAATAAGCCTTCCAAAATTTCTACTCGCATCCTCTATCAAATTTGATTTTTTTTTCCCCAGCAAAGTAGAATGTGTTCAGTACTTGCTAAATGAAGGAGGAAATTTAACCTTGCAAGACATAGATGGCAGGTAAGAACTTCCTTTTTTACATTGCAAACACTTTCATTGACAAAAATGTATCCTTTAAAACTTTCCTTTATGTGTGTTTTTTAAAGTTTACACCTTTCATCTGGAAATGAGATGATTAAATGCATGACATCTATATTTGTCTCGCAGAATTATCTTTTAACTTATTTTTGTGGCAGAGTTGTGACATTAATTATTGCGTTACTTAAACTAATCAGATTTTACCAGACTTGTTTTTATTTCTAAAATTGTCCTCTTTGTGTATGGGAACTATTTACATGAACTTCAATTTTTTTTTACATATGGGATTTAAATTCTCTAGGCATACAAAACTGAGTGATACCGTGCATTGCACAGATAGAAAATATGTTAAGTTGTTACTCCTTATACAATGCTTTTTATTTTTTATGCCACAGAAACTCAAAGCTTAACACAGAAGTACATAATAAGATTACTTTTTTTCTCCGCAGAACACCATTGCATTATGCTGCTGCTCACTGCCATTTTCAAAATGTCCTTATCCTGCTCACAGCTGGCAGTGATGTCAATGTCACAGACAGTCGGGGTTGCACTCCTCTTCACTATGCAGCGGCAAATGATGTGGATGCAAAGTAATTTTATGATTGAAAATTTTAAAAAATCAAATTTATAAAAGTAAGAGTTGTAAAGTTTTTATAAACCATACTCTCACATTGAAGAAAGACTTTTACACTAAAAGTAATCATCATATGTGCTTTCCAGAGACAAGAAGGAATCTCTGTGATGGAGTTCAAGGAGTAAAGTGGCTCACTTTTGATGACAAACAAAAGCTTTTTTTCCTACCATGACTTGGGCCAATGCCATCTCTTTCAGCTCGTCTCCAAATCCTTTCTCTATATTGTTCAAGGTCTTTTTTTTTCCTGTGGGTTCCAACCCAGTGCTGAGCGAATTATGTTTTTTCTTGGCTTTCTCATGGTATGTTCAGTCCATGTTATTGTCTCCTCTTGATTTCAAACTTCACTATTTCCTCTGTGAGATTCCTAAACTGACATATTGATTTACTTAAGAGTGTACAGTCTTCCTCTTTGCCTGAATTGGAATAATCTTTAAAATTTTACATTCTTACATTCACAGATATACGGTATTTGTTCTGTAATGAAATATAAATCCCCTTGATATGTGTTTTAAAAATATGAAATCACAGTATTTTTTTATCAACAAATCTAAGATCTTACTTTTTGTTTTTAACATTTTATGTTGATCAATTCTTTTTCAGTTAATGAAATGTTATTTCTAACCAAGTAGTTAGTTGCCTCATAGGAAAATAAGCTCAAGAATTTTTTTTTCCATAATAACTTAATGATGTTTTGACGTTCCAGCAACCTTTGATGAAACTTTGCATCATAACATTTAGAAAACCACAATCATTTTTCTGTACTGATGTATGTTGACCAGAGTTGTAGAGCTACTGCTTCATCATGATGCAAGGCCAGGTATCCGAGATGATGAAGGATATGATGCTGTGCACTATGCAGCACTGAAGGGCCATAAACTCTCTCTGGAGATGGTAAGAGGAAGAGTTTGGTGTTTGCATTAATTGACATTATGAATTACAAGAGCAAAGAAACATAATTAGGGGAAAAAAATTGACAGTAGAAAGTTTTTTTTTAAAAAAAAGGAGTAAAAATGTAATAGAATTATTACAGCTATGAATGTTTTAAAGAACTCTAGGGTGTAATTTCTGCAGATGTATCACTAATAAACTCATAAGAAAAATTTTTTACAAAAAAATAAAAAATAACCAGAGTTTTAGCAGATTTAATTTTGCCTGGGAGAAATTGTCTTTTCTTTAAATTTTGAAAACTTATTGTTGCATCAGACAGCAGTTATTTTAAATTAATTTTTTTGTGTGTGTCGGACTTCTCAGCTCCTGGATGCTGCTCCAACTGACTTACTGCGCAGCGGTGCTTCATACTCACCAGGACACTTAGCTGTAAGTTGTTCAATACAAGCTTTTTTTTTTTTTAATTGCACAATAAACGCCCTCATAAATAAAAGGAACTTGAAAATGGAAGATTTCATAAACAACTATTGACAAAGATAAGGAGAGCGAAACTTATCTAACCTGTGAGTATGAGGCGTACAGCTTTAAGTATCTTAATTCATATTTTTGGGTTTATGTTTTGAGCAGTAAAATGCTCTGCAAGCTAGAGAGATGAATGTTTAAAAGCTTTTTTGTAAAATATAATTTAACATTCTGTTTTTCTGGATATTTTTGAGGCAGGTTTATCGTTTCAAAGCTGTAGTAAATCTGCTTTTGGAAGAAAAAAACACAACTCAACGGATAGCATGTAAATAAATTGTGCTATCTTTAAACCATAGCTTATAAAAGTTATTGATAACAAAGGTTAACTTAGACTAGCAGAGGTGATTGTATATGGCTACCTCATTATCTGACTTGAACATGTGGTTTCAAATAACTATGTGAATTAAATATTGTATTCTTTTTCCTCTACTGGTAACTTTCACTGATGGCCGTGATGGACTTTCTAATACATGTCTCAGTTCAGAGTCCTGTCATTGTGCCTTGTGTCTTATTAGTTAAGACTACATGTTGGTTTATTCACACAAAATAAAAGCAAATCTACACCTTTGAGTGATATACTGATTAATTTGATGGGCTCTGATTAGTTTTTAACATTTAATATAGAAGAGAAAGATTATTTTCAAAAGCTTTAAGTTTGTATTGTGACTGATTGACTTCCTCAGGCATACAACGGGCATAATGAAGCATTGCTGGTATTGTTGGGGTATATGATGAATCTTGACATCAAAGATGCCAACGGTAAGTTTTCCTTGGTGCTTTTTCATGGCATCTTAGTCACTGATTATCAGCTAGTGCTTTTTTAGACATATGGCACTAGAAGAAGATTACTAGTTGTTTATCATCTAGGTTCTATATATTTGGGATCTTTAATAAGCTGGCTCTCTTTTTTGTGCTCTTTAGCTTTCATCCATTTTATCTATACTATATATATTTGTGTACTTTGAATTTTATGTCATGTTAAACTCCTGAACCATAGGACAGTCTGACTTCAAATTTTGTATGAACGATCAGCTGGGGCTGAAAGGTGCACTGTTTTTGTCTAGAATTCTGAATTCTACCTCCTTCCAATTTTTGTTTTTATATTGTTTCTTCAAAATATAACTCAGAATTTTAAGCTCATCCATTTTGCCAACATTTAAAATGCATTTACATTTCCGGTTTATGTTTTTTTAATTGAGGCCATAGAAACAGGCCTGCCTATTTGTTCCGATTAATCGGGATGTCCCGATTTTCAGTACAATTCATGATTTTACGGTTGAAGGTGAAAATGCCCCTATTTTTCCAATTCTATCCCTCTGTTTGCCAGCACAATCTCTTCTCTTTTGTTTTGTCTTGAGAAACTCGCGCAATGATATTCAAGGCCTCAATGTCACCATTTCTTTCCCTGTCCTCTCAGTCAGGACATAGCTATGCCTACCTGGGTAATAACTGAGCAGAACAAGAGGGCACAAATATGTTGATCCTACCTTTTCTAACCCTGTATCTGGCACTGCCTTTTTTTTTTCCCGAGAGGTCCTGATGCCGCCATCGCATCTAAGCTGCCGATTTCAGCATGTGTATGGGTTGTTACGCATAATTACAAGTGCCTCTACCTACATTATAATACAGTACCTTTATATCATACAGTGGTCATCTAATATTTAGTTTTCTTCCCAACCTTTTTCCAATGGTTTCCTCGGAGGGCCAATGCCAGTTTTTGATGCTCTTTTTAATAAACCAACCTACCTATGACCTACGTCGAACTCAATAGCCAGAAGCGTTTAATCTCTTCTGTTTACTTCAAACCTGTATCGCCACTTTCAACATGAAAGTGACAATATAAAAAGATACATTGTATTAAAATGATAACCATACGTATGGCACTTATATTTGATATTAAAGGGAACAGATGGAAACTTATTTGATATTAAAGGGAACAGATGGAAACATATTTGATACTAAAGGGAACAGATGGAAACATGGTAATAAATTTGCAAGTAAAAAGAAAACAATGGTCTAAAGGGTTTGCGCCTCTTCAAAATTTAAGAAACATGACAGTATTTAAATAAAAGCATTCAAAGCATAGAAGATATTTTAAGTGTCGAACATTTATTTGAGTGGTGAGGAAAACTACTTTTGCTAAATACCAGTCATTAAAGCTAGATTCTGTTGCAGTCCTTTGATCTTTCACGTTACAACGTGGGCCTACACTTGATGTATAAAAGGCAGGGGCAGGAGCTGCAGCATTGGCCTTGCAGAGGGCTTTAGAAAAAAAAGATTTGCAAATTTTATGAGAGAAAGAAAGAGAGAGAGAGAGTACCAATATAACTAATGCTAAGCCCTAGGTGAGATTTAGAAGTCTTTGTTTTTACAGCAATAGGCTTTGTTAATTACTATCAAGATATAGTTGAGTATTAAAAAAAAAAAAGCAACCAGCATTTTTTTAATATGTTTCAAAGGATGAATTATGCATGCTCTTTTTTATCAATCTTTATGATGTATGAAACAGGTCGGACAATGTTGGATCTGGCTAGCTACATGGGCCATGCAGAGTGTGTAGAAACTCTTCTTACACAAAATGCCAAGATTCTGGTCCATGATGGCATCACAAGGCGTACACCTCTGCATGCAGCAGGTATTATTTTCGGAATAAGTTTTTCCATTATATTGGCATTTCATAAAAACGTTGCTTTTTTTTCAATAGGATATGGTCAAGTATCTCGCATCAAATGGCATATAAACGTGATAGTAATATTGTTAAAGGTGAATTAAGTTAATACCACAAAAATCATTATACTGATAAGTAGAGGGTTTTTTTTTTCATTTGTGATTCATTTGTTTAGATCTGAAATAGTTTTTTTTTTTTTTTTTTTTTTTTNNTTTTTTTTTTTTTTTTTTTTTTTTAATGTATTACCTTAAATCATCCACATGTATACTCCTTTTTATTCATATTCTTATAGTGTTTGGGTTTGTGTTTCAGATACTTTAAATTATGCACCTGTGCACTACTTTTTATTCTTGTCTGTAAAGTGTTTGGGTTAGAGATAGTTATTGTTCATTTATTATTTATTTATCAATTTCCTTGTTTAAATATTCTCAGCTATGAATGGTCACACAAAATGTTTGACATTGCTGTTAGAAACTGCTGATGATGGAAACATTGTTGACTGTACAGACATGCATGACAGGTATGCCTGCATGGTGTATTTCTAATCATTTTTATCATGACAATATTATTTGAAATATCGTTACTAAAATATTAGTCTGATTTTTCCTGAGTGTGAGATGCTCAAGTTCTCTCAAATTGTCTTTAAATAGTCAGACCTGCCGACAACCCCGTGTCTTGTGGGAAAATCCTGCATTTTTGCCCCTGTCCCGCAATCCTGCATATTTAGTTAAAAATCCCGCAAAAATAAGCAAATGATTTCACTAGTTTTTTTTCCCTCATAAAAACCTCACTTAGTGAACACATCCAAAATGTTATCACTTCTGGTATTCATTTTCTCACTGCTAGAGCACTATTACAAATGTGTCACACTAATCATCAATTGTAAACAAAATACCAGACAGAAAGCCCGATCTTTTTTGAATACTAGAAACTTATCAACTAATAGTTCACTAAGAAAATACCCAATTAAAAAAAACATCCAAAAAATTAGGCCCTGCAATAGATCTGTTTGAGAAAAGTAGTTGAAATTTACAGAAATAAGCTTTTAATGGGTGTAGGCCTATCTTACAACAAATCTTATCCAGAATCTGGATTAAATGTGGGATTAGCATCAGTCTAGATTTCTACCTTATTTTTTTCTATTTCAAAGAAAACGAAAAAAAAAAAAAAAAAAAAAATGGAGGTTTTAGGATCCTTCATATTTCAAACTTTATCATATTTTTGATAGGTAGATCTAGATTTAAACTTATATTCTAGACTCATTGTCACTTTTAATTTCCAGAGAAAGACTCTAGGTTTTTATTATTATAATAATTATTATTATTATTCATTTTTTTAGATTTTAAATATGATTTCTGCATGGGAAGATCATCAGTTATATTACTTGGCACACAATGTGAACCAGTAGTATGCACTCAAAAAGGGAGGCAAGGGGCTTATTTCTCGCAGCTTTTTTTTTTTGGGGGGGGGGGGACTTGTCAAAACCCCCCAAATTTGCTGAAAATCCCCTATTTTTCACA
>BLXT01007159.1:1577307-1591797 GCA_019648995.1 Plakobranchus ocellatus | reverse complement strand
GGGGGGGGGAGTTGTCAAAACCCCCCAAATTTGCTGAAAATTCCCTATTTTTCACATTTTGATCCCCCAAAACTGTTGAACAAGGTAGGCAAGCCTGGATAGCGGCCAAGCAAATTATAATAATAACAATTTTCATTTGTTTGTAGGGCTAAATAGCTTGTTGCAAAGGGTATGTGCTGTAATATCTAAAAAAATCATGTTTAAAACCATAGGACATGGGGAATATTTTCAAGAAAAAAATGGACAGTCAACTTACACCTAACTTGGGGGAAAGCTATTTCCATGTGTTCTGTATGGAACGTGACAATAAATGTATGTGCCTTCATTTTTTGAGATTAGTGTAAAATTTTTGGTAGAGAGTAAAATAAAGTGTACAGAAAATATAATGCTGGAAAAAAAATAAATGAGGTTTGTCACATTGTTTCAAGTTCATTTCTGAATGGAGGTTCCTTTAAATATTTTTATCATTGACGCATTTGAATAAAAAATTATTATTTTGTATCATACCCATTTTGAAGTTAAGTGCACAGTTCAACTCATTTTTGTTGTTGTATTTTCTAGCGAAAAAAAAAAAAGTGTTTCCTGCATTTTTCAGGACCCCTCTGATGTTGGCTGTTGAACATGGGCACATAGACAGCACTGTTTATCTTATACGAAACAATGCAATAGTGAATGCCAGAGATACAGAGGGTCGCACAGCTCTTCATCGTGGGGTATTGAAGTTTAGATAATGATTTTAACCTTTGTTTTTATCAGCACAGGAGCTGAACAATTTAGTCAAATGAAGCTTCTAGAAAAAATTAAGCATTTGAGTTTTATGAAATTCAGAAAATCAGTAAGCTTAAAATAGTAAGAATTACTTTAGATCAATTCAGGACTAAGCTTTCAGATGAAGTTAAGTTTATGTCTGTGATAAATAACCTTAAAGCAAATTCATTTACAGTAGATCTAGAGTATAAGAAACATTTAAATCGGTCTAAAAGAAGTCATGTAGAGTTGTGCTGGTGTTACAGGCCGCATGTGGACATGAGGAATGCATGGATGCCTTAATACGTCATGGAGCAGACCTGACACTAAGGGACAACCTGGGCAGAACAGCAGTTCATATGGCAGCCATGTGTGGTCACATGCCACTGCTTGTGTCTCTCTTGACAGTGAGTATTTGTTATCTTCATGCTGGATTAATTTATCTCTTAGTGTGGATATTTTCATTCTTTCCCTCTCAATAGGTACCCCAAACCAAATTTTCATTTTGAAATAGGCTAATTATTTTTACCCTGAGCCTTTTCAGCTTGAAAAAACATATAATTTGGTGTATTATACATAGGTGTAGCTTAAAAAAATAAAAAAGTTATGATTTTTTAAAATATTTAATTTTGCGCATAGAATATGCCCCATTATGACCTACGCCTGAGACCATTTCTCAAAGGGCATTATTTTAAATCATGAGTGTGACAATCAAGAAATTTACTTTATATTCAGCAAAGTCAACAAAGAAATGCTCAATTTTTTCCGTGACACTGACAGTTAAGTTTTGTGGATATTAATGTATAAAGTGGCCTGAAAAGAAAAATTTAACATTTTTTAACAGAATCTATATTTTTGAGGTTTGCTATCATTTTTGAAAAATGATATAAAATCATACCATCAATGTAAATTAATTTGAATAACATGAAACCGTACATCAAGTTGATAATTTTGAATAAAAAGTGCTATTTTGTATGCAAAATGACAAATTATTATAGAATTTTAGCAATAAATCGACCTCTCTTCATAACTTTCCCCTAACTCTAGTGAACAGTGAAAAGGAACCAAAAAAAGGGCCCCCCCAAAAAAACAACAAAAAGTAATATCGGTAAAATAGACCAGTGGTGGCTAATATATCTAGACATAATATGTCCTAATGCAAGTTTATTTATTGTACAAATTATAAAACTCTTAAAAATCGCCAAAACAAACTATTATGGAATAACATCTAGCATGTGAAACAAGGCCATATTGTTTAATGCTACATATTGAAACATATTGCTCTTGATTTTCTTTATGCAAACTCTTTGAAAAGTATTTACACTTTTCATGAAATTTTTGACAGGTACATTCTTGCCTAAATCATTTCCTTCATACCAAGCTTCATTTATATATTTCAGACAGGCCCAATGGAGCGATTGGAAGATAGTAAAGGATATACCTCTCTTCATTACAGCTGTTACAATGGTAATTACTGACAGCCATAATTTTTAAAAATGCTCTTTTTTTAAACCACTTAGTCTAGTGTAAAAAGTACTAGCACATTTTCAAAACACTACTGTCTGCACACCAAATGATAAATAAAAGAAAAAAAAATGTTTTTGTGCCGCAATTTAAACAAAATTTTTGGGGAACAAATGTTTTTGATATGAGAGTCTGCAAGTTAAAATGGTAGCTTCTTCCCAAATATGGTTTACTGCATTGTCTTTCAATGAACTTCCTTATGACCAAAAGTATTGTTTGCTTTGCATGCATCAACATTTTCCTCAATATTTTGATGCCCAATGACATAGGAGATTTTGACATGTGCCATGACATATTCCTCACATTATCAAAATTTCCACTTTTCATGATACAAAAACAACAACAAAAAAAAAGATAGTATCGTCTGGAAAAATGTCTCAGAATTTTAGTGAAGCAGATGATTTGTAGCTAATTAATATTGTGTAACTTGTGTAGACAAAAATTGCTTATTTCAACATCATCTTGGCATTCACACCGTTTTGGGAAATTTGCCAAGCACATTATGTAATTAAGTGATAAATCATTTTAACTATGTAATTAAAGACCTTATGTCTTAAATTATTAAGGGCTTTTTTTAATCTTTTGCTTCATAAAACAGTGTATTATATTTAAAGATCATTAATTATCTCCTAATAGGTCATGATGTGTGTGTAGAGGCCTTGTTAGAATATGAGGAAATGAAGAAACTCACTGGAAATGCCTTTTCTCCTTTGCATTGTGCTGTGTAAGTATAAATAGTTCAATTTTCAGACTATTTGAATTTCATTTGCTTAGTTTAAATCTGAAAGAATTGAAGTTTGTTCTTCATTTTACTCTGTATTGTTATAAATAGTTATTGTATTTCAGGCATTACCACAATCGTTTGACTCAAGTTAATCAATATACTGGAACATTTCAATGATTGAGGAAATTAACTAGTACACTGAATGTAACCAGCTCTTGTGCCACTGGCTGTTTTTAAATGAATTTTCTAACAAATTATAAAACTTAACTCATCATTGCATTGGTAATGTTTTATGCTCAAACAAGATATTTATATTTAAGCAACCATTTTCATATGATTAAACTTGCAAAACTACTATGATGAAAATAAATATTATCCATTATCTTCAGAAGTGATACAGATTTATTTATGTGATTACAGGATTAGTGATTCAGAATATTCAATGATTTAATAAAAATGTGGAGAACTACTAAATAATTATTTCACTCATAACAGAACTTGAAGGATTTAAAGAGGTGCTGAGAACAACCCCTTGTCCTGATATATTCTGCTTTATTTTAGATGAAAACTAGGACTTAGGCTCTCTCTCTACCTCTTGTCTATTGTAGGATAAATGGTAATGATTCCTGTACGGAACTGCTACTGGATGTGTTGGGTCCAACAATTGTGAACCTGCAGGATCGCCAGGGTCGCACAGCACTTCATGTTGCAGCCTACTCAGGCCAGGGTGAATCAACACAGCTGCTGTTGAATCACCGTGCGGATGTGAATGTGCGAGACAAAGTAGGCAAATCGCCCATCATGTATGCAGCAGCTAATGGACATGTGGCGGCTGTTGGTGAGTTGCGAGATTTTCCTATAAGCGTATTGGACTTGTTTAATTATAAGAACCTTTTGTGACTGTTTTTATTCTTTTTTAATATAATAAATAATGCACATTTCCAATTCTCTTCGTTAACATCAATGCCAAGTGCTACTTTTGTTTGAAATGGAGAGAATAAAATATTTTATTTCAACACATGCCAACAGATCACAAGGACCATGTTCATGTGTGATTAGGAAGTTTTTTTGTTTTTCTTTATATTTTAAGAATGGTGATAGTTGTAACTAGGGACACATCAACTAAATGCTACAATATTGGTATTTTAATTGTTAGATCAGAAATACCAATTTTCCAGTTTCATAGAAAAATCGGTTTTTTTTAGACCAATTTCTGTCTAGCAGACCTTCAATCTGAAATTTCTGTCTTTTACAAATTTAGAAATTTAAGGATAGAAACATAGTAAATGAAACAGCTTCATATAACTGTTCTTTTTTTTTGAAACAAATTTCTGTCTTAGCATGTAAATATTAATAATTGTAATTCCAACAAATTTAATTAACTCTAACTATTTTTGATTTCTTAGAATTGAAACAGTAACTAAAATTTATAATTATACTTAGTGAAGTCTAATTTGGACCCTACCTAAATAAAGATTTCATTTTTTAAATTGTGACATAAGGAATAAAAAAATTCAATTTCTTTTAGGCCTAGAGATTCAGACACCCATTTTCAAAGACCTACAAAATCTATAATTCGAATTACTTGAATCAAGTTTGATTTAAAAAAAAGGCTAGACATGAACTATTTTTTGAGAGACAGAAAGTGAAATGTAACGCAATTTGGACAGTTCTTCCCAGTGTGCACACAATAAAACTAAATTCAATGAAAGCTACATTGTAAACCAACTTGACATATCACGATATAACCATTTGATGATGTGAAACTCGAAACAATCTCTGGAGATCACTTGCATTTCTACATTAATGGCTGAAACAGACCTTATCAACTAAAATTTGGCTGCCACTATCCTGAATAGTGATCTGAGGTGATAATTTTTTTCTCCAAAAATTTAAAAGATATCTTTATTTTTGGACAAGATATGTGTAACTGTTGCTAATTGTTGGTAAATTTTAAAAATTGTCAACAGTTGACTAAAATTGCCTTTATTTCATCATTATTATTGGAATATTCCCTGTGTGCATAATCAGAAGTCATTCCGCAATTTGTAACAGTCATTGAGATCTAGAACAAAATCTAGATAAAGATGGTTGTGATCTTAGAGGAAAAAAATAGTGTAGGCCTAGATAAAAGATCTAGACCTAAAATAAAACTAGAGATTTGCAAAATTTAAAAGAGATTTATCTGAAAATATTTTTAAAATGGTGATTTCTCTCGTTCTTAAAATACTTTGATCGAAAATTCTATGAAGGATCTTAATCAAGTTTGGTTTGATACTACACTAGACTCAGGGAGCTTAGACTTCCAATGAAGCTGAACCTAAAGAAAGGATGATCCAAATTCTCGATCAAAATGAACAAAATTATATTACTTTCTAATTATCTCCTCTTATTCAGAATAAGAATTAGGGTAAAAATAGAGCCACATCTTATCTCGTCTTAGATCTGCAGCCTTGATTTAAGGTGAGGAGGCTATTATCACTCAAGCAAAGACGATGGTATTTCATTTAAAATTCAATAGAGGTTCCACTTGTACTCCAGTTGATGCATCAAGCAAACTTTGATTAAAACAACCTTTACATATGACAGTTGGTATGGTGCGGCACACTATGATTACAACCCTGGAAAAGTTCAGGCTTTTTTCCCGAGTACCAGTTGGTATATCTGGCTAGATGGTAACATTTTTATCTTGGGGCTGCTATGCTGCAACTGCCTCTGGACTGTGCTGGAGCTTACTTTCTCAGGGTCTTTGTAAAGTTTTATGTGGGAAAATAAGAAACCACAAAAGATTAAAATGACTGAATATTTTTTCCATAATTAAGAGTGAAGTTTCAACTACTTGGGATCATCATTGGTTTTTGGTTTAGATGTCATTGTATGATCAACAGCCTTGAAAGTTGAAATCAGTACACAGAAATAGGTAGCAGATGATATGTAAAGACAAATAACATGGTTCTCCACATTGATTTCATGTTTCAGAAATCTGAAATGTTATAAACCTAAATTGTGGAGTTTTATTTTTCTGTACATTTTGAATGAGGGTTGGAATTTAATTTGCAAACTTCTCTTAGACAGTTCCCTTTCATTGAAAACCATTTTTTTTTCAGAACTGCTGTTGGAAAATGGAGCAGATCTCACAATTTCAGACAATGAAGGAAACACAGCTTTGCATCATGCCTGCTTCCATGTAAGTAATGTTAAGCTTTTCTTTCTAAAGCTTTCTTTGAACAAAATAATGTGTAGTAGTGTGGCGAAATGAGTGGAGTTGCGGTGTTGCATAATTGAAAGGTGAAAACTGCTAATTTCTCTGTGTGGAAAACTTTCTATAGATATGCAAAAGACTTTCTGTACATAAAGCATTGAAAATATTTACTTCTTTACTTTACTATTTTGAGTTAATCTCAGTGATGTAGACTGATAACTACTCATTTTATCAGACTGTTACACATATGATTTTTTTTCTTGTATTTGTCCCTTCATCTACTTTTCAATCTTGGAATGTAAATAATAGGCATTAAACTTAGAAGATATGTTTTTCTTTTTTTTTTCCTCCTTAAAGAAGATTAAGTCTCATTAGGAAATAATTCCCTTTGTTATTTGAGGAGTATGGGAGAGCTCTACAAAACTTTCAAATAACAAAACTCTGGTTATCTGATTTTTTTTAGAGCTTGCACATACTCTTTAAATGAACATTATTATTTATTCATTTCTAATGTGACAACTTTTTTGACATATGTCTCACCAAAAAAATGTCTATATTGTTACAGAATCGAGAGGACATAGCATTATTACTCTTGGATAAGATTGATGACTCCATAACCATCAACATGGCTAACTCAGAGTTGCGAACGTAAGAGTGTGACATCCTTATAGCACAATGAAATTTTGTCCTCTTATGTGATACTTCCAGCGAAAAAAGCACATATCTGTTTCAACTTATGGAGGAAAGAGTCTGTTTGCGTGGTACCCCAGGCCTATTAAGACAATACTATCACTGCCACAAATGTTTTCATTTTATACAACCAACAACCAGGTCTTTAGAAATTGATATTTGAAATACTTTTTTGAAGAAATTTCTAGAGAGAAGGTGAGATCAGTCAAATATTTTTTTATGCCTAATATGTTCTTGAGTCATAATTGTCCTTCCTTATGTGTAAAGTACTAGCTAAGTTTTGCATACCAACTTCTAGCATGGGAGTCAATTTTTTATTCAGAAATAGTATGCATGAATTGATTACAATAATAGATCCAAGCTGTTAGGGTATTACCTAGGTTTACACTGTTTGTTAGCCAACCACTCAGTTCTGATTGTAGCTTCTTTTTAGCATGATAGCTGAATATCAATCTCTTGCTTCCTATATTCTTTGAAAGTTGAATCTGTTAATCTATTATGAACCTCTTTATTTGAAGCATTCATTTAATAGTCCAAGTATTTTTAGAAAATTCATTGTAACAAAAGATGGTTTTTTAAATACAATTTTAAATATTTCATTTATTTTAAATAAAACCCCACTTAAAGCCCTTTGCACACATAAAATATAAAACCATGTACTTTTTATGGATGTCAAAATGTATACAATTGTGTGCATTTCTTTCTTTTAGTAAATTAATCACGCAAATATTAAAAAAAAAAAATTACAAAAGTCACAAATATTCCCTAACTAACATATACCACAGAAAAAAGTTTATAGAATTGCCTAATCTGAGGTAATGAGTAGATTTTTAGTGCTGGATTTTAGACCACGGGTTAGTTTTCGTGGCATATGAAAGGCAGCACAATTCCTAGGCACACGGTGCATTGCATGATAGGAGGCTTGGTAACTGTCAGATCTAAGCTCCAACATTGCCTTGCCTTTGAGAATTCATAGTGTCTTCTAAGCATGAAGGGGGTCACCATTAGCCTCACAAACAAAATTCCTAGCTTAAACGTTGTAGAGATATGCTGAAAATTATTTTGTGCTTTAATTTGAAAAAGATAAATTGTTTTGAATCTTTAGCATGTGAATCAAGTGCAGAATCAAATACACTCTCATGCTCACTTTATTATTATCTCTAGGCCACTTCACATTGCTGCTCGAAATGGACTTGTACCAGTTGTACAGGATCTAATTGGAAAAGGAGGGAGTGTGCTAGCACTTGATGACAATGGTAAATGATGTAAATTGTCTTGCCTATTGTTATACGTGCACAATACTCTCTTGTCTCTTCATTAATTTAATGATTTATTTTTTAAAACAGATATTGCCAAATCTAATTAAAAAATGTTTACAGATATGTACACTTAACTGCAGAATATTTTTTATGGATGATTCCAGAAACCAGACTTGATTCTGAGTAGTAAATGTACACATTATCAAGACTGTGCTTTTTTTTTTTTTTTTTTTAAAGAAAAAGAATGTTGCATTTTTAAGAGCTTTTTTAAATTTTGTTCAATGTAGTCTCTTAGACTGCAAGTTATCAAAGATTTATGCTTTCATTCTTTAGAGTTCTCTTTTTATCCTTTTCCTAATTTTCCTTTTCTTGCCATTCCTACTTCCTGCTTGGTAATGATACATTTAAAAAAAAATTTGGGCAGATGTGTTTTTCTTAGCAGTGACGAGTATTTTGCTCAATCAAACTATTTCTAGATCTAGGTATAGAACTACCTTTGTTTTAGATTCAGCTTCAGCTTGCTTTTCCCAAGTTAGATCAAGTAAAGTTTGTAGTGCTAGCAGTAGACTTAGGTCTAAAGGGGTTGAAGGTGGAGTTTCATATCTAAAAATAAATTAAGAAGCAAACTATTCAACATTATTTTCATGAAGAGAATACTTTATCCAATAACATCTTTTTGATACCTCTGAGTTTGATTGTAATATTGGCTTTGAGCTTTACCCCTGTTCATTGTAATGCAGCTATAAAATAATGCTCGTTAAAAATATGTCATGGCACACGACAAAAGGAGCTAAATTGGATAAACAGTGTACATCAGGATGAAGTTGGTTGCATCATCAAGATATATGGGCACCCTTTTTTCCCTCTGTATGAGCATAAGAAAAAAAAAATAAAGGTAAATGAGAAAAGTCAGAATGACAACAGCTTCTTTGTATTTGATGCTTGTGATTCTTCTATCACAAATACAAGAAAGCCTGCCAACACTCTCTTTAACCAATAAGCCTGGTCATATAGCTTAATTACTCAGCCCATACTCTCTTTTCATGTGTCTCTACCCTGTGATCACTACATCAGCTTTCCATTTATTTAATATGAGGTAGGAAAAGCATTCTTCATCCAAGGAATGATTTGTTTAAGGATAAAGATTATATGCTGTTTCTGTTTCTTTGTTTTTCAGGCTACACCCCAGCCCTGTCATGTGCTCCTACTCCACGCATTGCTGATTGCTTGGCTATTATTTTGGCCCATATGCCATTTTCAGCCACACCAAATCACGTGACCAACAAGTCCTCCCGTTTTACCACCTCCACTCCAGCTTTTGGTAAGTGACTTCAGGGGTATTGATACAAACATTTTAGTTAAAATTTAATTCTTGTGATAATTATCCTTAATAATTTGTTCCAGAGATCTTATGATTTGCTTCCTCATTTGTCGAAAATAGTTAAGCATTTAGTTTCTTCGTGTAAAATTATAAATCATTTTAATTGCAACAGTTTTACCCATTAATGTGTACAGCACCCACGGAATAATTGAAAATTTTTTGGTCAAATGGTAAAAATATATGATTCAAACCCATAGCCTAAAGTTATTACTCATCAATATTTATGAAATCTAGGCGGTATTCAAGCATATGCACCAAGATTGGATAGTGAAGATGAACAAGTAGAACAGTTTATGAGGAAATAGAAAAAGCAAAGGGCTATCTAAAGTCTCAGGACATCATGATGATATTGGGGAATTTCAAGGCAAAAGTTCATTCGGCGTAGGTACAGTAAATGAACGTGGCAGTAAACTAATTGAATGGTGCCAAATCAAGGATTTTACCATCACAGATACTTGGTATCAGAAAAGCCTAGGCGATTAAAGCAGCAACAAAGTAAATTATATTCTCATTCAGAAACGATTTGGAAATGCCATCAAAACATCCAAAATAAGTATTGGGAACTGACTGATTCAGACCGCATTTCAGTCATGTGTAAATTTGAAATAAAACTTTAGAAATAAAAAAAGGCAAAGGTCAATCCTAAATTCCAAATGTACTTAACCAAATCTGATAAAAAGGTAAGAGACAAAATTGCTGTAGCCATGTAAAACAAATATGGCACTCCATACTGGGATCAAACTGCATCTGTAAAAATTGAAGGAGAGCACAGTAATTTCAAATCCATCAAAATAGGCGTGAGGTAGAGATGTATAATGTCTCCTGATCTTTTTAACTTATATTAAGAAATAATCTTAAGGATTCTAGCTGATATTTCAGGCTTTAAAGCAAATAGAGAAAACCTTAATTACGCCAGGTATGCAGATAATGCAGTTTTGATAGCACAATGAGATGAGCAGTGTAAAAAAATTTTTGGATGCTGTTGTTTTAGAGATTGAAACACTGAGCCCGTCTTTGAATGTGAAAAAAAAACAAAACGGAGTGCATGATCATCTCAAAGGAATCCTCAAACCCCGAATACTAGAAATGAAAAAAGTTGAACATGTTATAAAATTCAAACACTTTGGCTACCTGGTAGCATCAGAGGATCGTTGTACAAGTGAGCTCAATATAGAATAACCATGGGCAAAGAAGCATTTCAAAATATGAAACCAGTTCTGAGAAGCAGAAACATAAGTGTGCACACCAAAATAAAGGTAATAAAAATGTTTGTATGGACACTACTATTATATGGTAGTGAGTGTGGGCAATAAACAAGGAAACAGAGAGAAAACTGGAAGCAGTAGAGATGTGGTTTATTGGAGCAATGATGAAGATACCAACAGCAAAAAAGTCAAATGAATGGGTACTGAAAGAAGCTAATCTTGAACAATCATTAATTAAAACCATAAGAAGGAAGCAATTACAATTTTTGGGACACATTTGCCAACTCACAGGTTTAGAACACCTAGCAACCATGGAAAAACTTGAAGGCAAACACAATATAAAGGTAGACAAGGAATAACTTATTGAAGGATGGGTTTTAGTGGAGGAACATGATCACATTGCCAGTGTCTGTTCCATACGAAGTACCTAAAGAAGAAGAAGAATCATCACAATCATCACATATTTCAAACACTTTCTTGTTAAGTCATATCTGCATTTGTGCTCTCTTCTTGAAATTTTTTGTCCACAAACTATCTTATGGCAGAAGGAAAAACCTTATTCAATTGTAAGTACTAAACTGAATTGTGGTTAATTAAAAAAAATATTTGCAATCTGAAGGATAAACTCAGAATATATTGCAAATATTCATATCTAAACCTTATCCGATTTCAGGTCTCACTAAAACCTTTGATGGAACCACATTCAGTGCTGACACACTAGGATCCCAAGACACAAGAGAACATTCAGGCTCTGTTCAAAGTTCGGACTCAGAATTTTATTGATCCCATATTTCTGAAAGGAAAAAAATTCAGTTTTATTGGTGTGTGAAAGCTCCTACAAAGTTCTGAAGGTCTACCTTGTTTTGTTAAAGTGAGTGCTGTCTCTTGAGGACCTCGGAATCTGTCATATGTATTGTGTTGAACTGTATGTTTACATCAATACTGGATCTGATTACATTCATTTAATTACTGTATCTTTACAAATACAATGAAAAAATGCATTAACCTGATTATCTTATTATCTAATTGTCAGCAACTGGCTTACTGTAAATACTACTGTGGAAACTGTATATTTGCTTCTGAAATTTTATGCTAATTTGTGTAGGGCATTTTGCACTCAAAGCAATTCTGGGCTAGAGAACTTTTTGGGGCAATTTTAGTGTTTTTTATTGTAGTAATCATTAAGAGTGCTGTTGTAATTAAGTCTGCATAGAGATCATATCAATTTGTGTAAAAAAAAATAGTTGCTAAAGCAAGAACCTTGCAAGGAAGAAAGATTGAGAGAATTAGAAAGAAAGAGTTGTGAAATGTGGGTTTTAGGAGTTGGTTGATAATGTCATGAATAGGATAGTGCTGCTCAGCATTGTCTTTAAGGTGAATTAGAGGGCAAAAGAGGTAGACAAAAGAAAAACCAATATAACATATAAACATATGGATACTACAAATTGTCTTAGTTACACGGAGAATTCTTAGTGGCGAAGCACATCTGCTTCATATGGAGTACTTAAAGAAAAAGAATAAGTAATTGTCATTTTTTACGATTGCACACTCTTTGAAATATGCTTTTTGTAATCTTTATTCATACATTTCTAAAATTTCATAAATATAAATGGCTTATTTTCACTATACTGCTATGTTTACCATTCCAATTCAGTGTACGAAAAAAATATAAGAAACTTAGTGTTAACAGAAAATAACATTAATAGCCTCAATAAAGTTTATTTAAATTTAACTATGAAAGATGCATCACAGCCCATGGTTCCATAAATTATTACATAAAAAAATCTGGGATGAACTTCACAAAGCAGAGACTGTTAAGGAAAACCATTGGTACTTGCTTTCCTTGCTGGCAGCTCAAACAAAGAGAAAGCAATGTAGTATTATGAACAAATGACAAAGACTCATTCTCTCACTCTCTAGCCTGCATTACATATTTTCTTTAACAGATAATATTTATTGTATTCTTTGTTGCTTCTGCACAGGGGTTTTACTACAGGCTGAGGGTTATGTTAATCGACATATTTTTTGATGATATTGAAAAGAAAAACTAAATGAACTTTCATATCACAAGTGCTTTAAGCCTTTTTTATGTATAATATTTTGTGTTCCCAAATGTCTGAGAAAATGAATTTTAGAACTAATTTTTTTTTACATATTGTTTGACTCGTAAAAAAAAAAAATGCTGACCATTTCAATTGCTGTGCCTTTTTATGTAAAAAGAAAAAAAGTGAAAACTATTTAGAGTTCTGATCATTAGAATCATAATTGAACTTTGAACTAAAAGATTTTGAAATACTTATGAAATTATATCGTAAAACTAGACCCGGTGATGCAAGCAAATAATTGGAACTTTAGTTTCTGTCAGTTGAGTGTATCATAACTGGATTGATCAATATCAGTTGAGTGTATCATAGCTGAATTGATCAATGTCAGTTGAGTGTAAAGCTGTGGACAGTAGATAAGGTTCAACAAAACCAATGCATTATTCGTGTCCAGCAAATATCATACTTATGACTTGTATGAAAAGAGTAATTCCTTTAAAATTATAGAGGGAACTGAAGACAGCATTGGTGCCGTGGGCATTTTTGTTTTCTTTTTATTTAAATTCTGCTTTTTATTTTTTTTCCCTATGATCGGTTCCTTTTTTCAAATTTTATTTTTTTAATGCTCAGGTAAAATATTAAAAAAAAAAATTCCAAATTGCTCACCAAATGAATGTGTATTTACACAGGTTATCATGTCCATCATTAACTTGCTTTTCACTTTTTAGCCTGTTTAGATCTGAAAGTGAAGCAAAATTTGTGTATTTGAAGTGAAATTTTAGTTTTTCATTTCAGTTGTTTTTGTCATTTGTAAATAGAATGCACTGTTGCTAGTTGCCATGTATAATAACTGTTTGCATAGTTAAGTTTGCAGATATTTTTTTCTTCTCTGTGTGGCCTTGATCTGCTGATGCATACTCCACAGCCTGCCAAAAGTACACTGCTTTACATGTGCACAATTATGGAATTATAATAAGGAGAAGATTTAAGCTACATGTTATCAAATTTTTATTTACATCTTCTGTAATGAATGCACAGGTGCATCTAGTTCAGCTGCATAGCTAAATTCTTCTATTTTTCAGCCATATTCCTTCAAAATGCCCTAATACCTTTTTATTATAGGCTTTATTAAGTTACTCTTAATTTTTTTTTATTTATTTATTTATTTATTTTTTTAATGTAATTCATGCCTTGTAAAAAGCACTAATTTTTAAAAAGATTTTAGTGAACACTTACTTGTAACAATCCTACCACTAGCCTATTACAAAGACTTTTCTTGTTTTCTGGTGTCACTAAGTACCAAACTTTGCCACATCTCCATGTCTCTTAATTGTTTTTATAAAGCTTGCAGTCTTTTGTCGTTTGGTCTCCCTTTGTGAAAAATATTTTATACTTTACAGAAAATCAGGACCAGGTTTGCTGTATTAATTCTTAACAGATTTTGAATATCAATATTGTGATAAACAATGCTGTAGATATTGAGCGATAAGTGCCTTAACATGGATTTTTATACATTTATATATAATTATATATACTTACTTACTTACTTACTGAATATTGATAGTTTAAAGTTATTTAATGTTTGAAAAGATACGAAATATTATGGCTTTAAAAGAAATTCGGATGAAATTTGTTCTTTTTTCTTTCTTTTTTAGATTTAACCTGTAGTAAATATCCTACAATAAATTACTGCCCTCTAATGATAAACTAAAAAAA
>BLXT01007159.1:1534358-1548794 GCA_019648995.1 Plakobranchus ocellatus | reverse complement strand
TGTTTTGTTTTCGCTGTGCTTGAAAACTTAAAAAAAAATACAATGGTAATAAACCTTTATTTCAATCAGCTAGTGCTTTGAAACATCGGATGTGCCGATTAATTGGCAAATAAATCTCGATTGATTGAAGTTTCAAGTGCGAGTAATTTCCCTTAGTAGAGTGGTTTTGGCGTGAAGAGAGTAAGATTGGCGTGGGCGGGGCTCACACCACACAGACTCTAGAGTGTTTCTGGCGGCCGCCAATCTGACTCTAGAGTCTCTCTGGCGTGAGAGTCATTTTGGCGTGCTACACCGGAAAATACATTTCATTACTGGGTTGAAGGTGCCTTAAAAATTATTGAAAATTTCAAAATGGTAACATTCCTAAAACACGTCCAAAATTTAAAATTTGACAAAATTTTAAAAAATTACAGAAAATTGTCAAATTGGTTAACACGCAAAAAAATTCAAAATTTAACATGAAATGCTTTCCTCTTTGGATGAGCACCATAAATCCATTCGAGAATACGTAATCAAATAAAGGAAAATACGACAGTCTTTGCCAAAATCTAGAAAGCTGCGAAGATCACATCTGAATTACTAAATAATATATAATCTCGTTTTTCTAAAATCTTCAAGCGAAATGTAAAGAAGAAAAAAAAACACTCTGCCTGCTGTCGGAGAAAGATAATGGCTCATAATATTGATTCGTTTGAAAAGCGGACCACCCGCCTTTTCTGGAAGATATTTTTTTAAGTTAAAGAAAGTGGAGAGAAGACTAAGAAAATTTAAGCAGTGCACAGTATAAGTGATCAAAATGCTCGAAAGTGGGTTAAAAGAGGGTACATGCAATTTACTGGTAGCTCTTTACAACTCTATATGACTGTCCTACTTTGAAAAATAAATACACGAAAATCTCAGATTGCCCGATCATTTAGGGCAAATGAACTTCCCTCGGATACCAAGATCAAATAGGCCTACTCTTTAGAAGACCCTAGAGCGTACAATCTGCAGAAGTTTACCTTTGATCTTGCGTCCAGTTATAAGTTAATCATTTATGAAACTAAATGACCGAACTTGGATCACAAGATTAAGTGATCGAACAGAAGTTCTGGTATCACCTCTTGACCAATATAATGAGGACTTCTAAAATCGAGATCGTTTACTGATGTGTAAACGCATTTCTCTGTTGCCTCATGGTAAGGCGTATTCACAGAAATCCCATGGTTTTGGAAAACACACTGTCGGTCCAAGAGAGACATTTAATGATAACGTGTCTTAAAATCAATTCTGACATTCTTTTATTTGTGTGTGTGATTAAAATGCCTAACAATGCAAAGTTACATTGCTTTAACCACAATTATGACAGGAAAAAATTGCAGCCTCTAAAAGCCTTAGAAATACGATATTTGTTTCACAAGATTAGAATACTTTTAAAGCACAATGTCAAATCTTTTTAAAAATACCAAAAAAAAAAAACAAAAAAAAAAAAAAAAACTCCCCCAAAAACCACTCAAAAAAACAACAACCGATATGTATATTTCTCAGGATTTAGAGCACAATGACAAAATAAATTGGATGTGCTTTAATATTCAATAATATTCAATGTTAACATAACTTTGGCGTAATGTCCACATAAAAAATAAAAATGCCCTTCAATACTAAAATTATCCACTTGCTGTTGATATGCCTTGCAATGAAAATAAATCAGTGGCTTGAAAACTGTATTGCATTATTTTGAGAGCAATGCTAAATGCACTTGCTTTTATCTTGTTATTGCTAAATGTAGCGACGTACCATCCTTTTTCCTGCTAAGGACATGCTATTATGGCGAGTCGCTAGCTTCAAGGTTTAGAATAATAAAATGAGATAACTTTTGATCAACTCTCTCTCTCTCTCTCTCTCTCTCTCTCTCTCTCTCTCTCTCTCTCTCTTCTCCTCCCTTCCCTTCATCCCTTTCTTGTATTCTTTCTTGATTTCCATTATTGATGAATGTTGCCATACATAAATGTATTTATTCGCGGTAGATCTTGTTAGGTAAGCTAATGTTTATTTATATATATATATATATATATATATATATATATATATATATAAAAAAGCGTTATGTTTTTGATAATGTTTATTATTTGTAAATTTAACATGGGTCTGATTTCTCCACTTGAAGCCAAATAAGTGATCCGAGCTAGGTTTAAAAATCATGACATTTCATAGGAGTTCACAGAAGTTGGTTGTCAAAATTATGAATTTTAAGCCATGCCCTTTTTCATTCACCGTCCATAAATAATTACTTTTAAAAAGTAACTCTTAAATGGATGAGTCCTGTGATACTTCATTGTCAACAATTATTGAACCAAGATAATTTACTTCTAATTGTCAAGAAATAGGTTTTTATTTGTTTTAACGTAAATAATGATAATAATAATAATTATTATTATTGTTATCATTCTTCTCCTCCTCCTCCTCCTCCTCCTCTTCTTCTTCTTCTTCTTCTTCTTATAGTATTATTATTATTATTATTATTATTATTATTATTATTATTATTATTATTATTATTATTATTGTTGTTGTTATTATTAGAATTATTATTATTATTATAATTATTATTATTATTATTATTATTATTATTACTATTATTATTATTATTATTATTATTATTATTATTATTATTATTATTATTATTATTATTATTAAGTATTATCTGGTATTCTTCAGGTGAAAGATATCTCCTTAAACTTTGCTGAGTTACTTAACATTCTTATTATACTAATGGATGGGATTCAGATCCCGCTTAATGCTACGATTTGGTTTTAAAAATACACAGGGAAAGGAGATTTCATCCAGATAATATAAGTGATCGATGTGAATGTACACTGCCAGTTTTATGAATGGGTCTCATTAAAGTATAACCCTACAGCCTGTCATTGGCTCATGGTTTTGAATGAATTTGCAAGAGCCTCACCAGCCGAATAACAAGTACTAGTCTCACTAGCACCGGTGGCCAGCAGATTGTGTTCACAGAGGTATTCAAAGAGCCTCCACAAGAAATAATCAATTGCTGGCATCAATGTATTTTTCAGTGCTTCAAGAATATGGAACTGACGGCAGGAACACGCAAATCTGTACATCATAGAGACGGTCAGCTTGATTTCGTGATCTGAATTTCCACCAGCATCTATTCCGAAGATAGGCTTGTTAATGGTCTTTTTTTGCTTGTTTGAAATAACTCAAACATATTTGCTTGCAATCTAAATAAAATATTAAATTTTCCTTTTCAGACGGAAAAAATTGGCACGCCACTTACCGTGCTAACAGAGCTTCATAAAATACAGACGTAAATGTCTGTACATCTTAATCTACCTCAACTGCCCTCTAAAAGTACCAATTGTGTTCCCAAACACCTGGTTTCCCTCTGCTTGGATACTTGTGGCGACTCCTGTTAGAACACCATGTATTTAGCCTGTATTACACAGATGCTAAGCCAAAATGTACTTATTCTTATATAACTTTATAAAGTATTGTTCAAATCATTTTTGATTTACCGTATCATTTGGACTATTGCTCAATGTGTTTATTTGAAGCAAAGTTGAAACAATACCACAGTACTTTCTAAAAATGTCAGTTGATAGCGCTGTCGATGCAGAATATTTGAAGGTAACTTGTTTCAAAGAATTTAATCCTCTTGTTTTACGCTAGCCAGTCCGCCCCATAGATCTGCAGGGACTCTTTTGTCGCGGGTTCAAGACCCGCCACCGGCGCCCTAGCCTGACGGAGGGCCTGAGAGCCTGAGATCACATTGTTGTGGACTGGCTATACACAAAAACCAAACCTCATGCTTTAACTGACGGTGAGAATAATTATGATCTTTTTGCTTTAGCTTACGAAAATCTTGCTCAAAGGAAAAACATTTGGACTGGCATTATTAAATTGTGGCAAACCTGGGGTCGGTTAGATGTTTTATTTTAGTTATTGTTTTTCCCTTTGTACCACTTTTTTCTACTTTTGAACAAAACTAATTATTGAACTCGCCTAGATCGGTTTATGATGCTTTGATCCTTTACAATATTGGGCATAGCTGTACTAGAAACTCATTTTCTTTCGTTTCATTGCCTATTCGATTGAAGTGGATCTCGAACACTTTCGGGAATTTTGTTTTTATCTTTACTTTTCAATATAGGACAATGTTAGTGCGCTGGCACTCGCCCTTTTAAAGTAGCGAACTCTGCTTAGTATTGAGACCTCGTCCCATTTTCATTTTTCTGCTTTTATCCCATGCCTTTTTAATTATTGGCTGCTGCAAAGTGTTTGCAATTGATTTTGTCCAGTTTTGTCACCCTTTTGCTCATTTCACTCTTCCACTATTTGACTATAGGCCCCGCTAGGAACTCATTCTGTTTTATTATTTATATCCTTCCTGTTCAACACGGTTGGGCACTAATAAGTACTAGAAACTCGACCTATTCAGCTTTAGATGTTTGTATTTTTAAACGGTTTACATTATTGAACACTGCCTAGCATTGGAAAGCCTTTTCAGTCTCTGCTCTTTGTATCCCTCGGTTATTTAACCAGATTGACACTAAAAGTGTGTTCTCTTTAGCATTAATTAATATCTTTTTACCGCTTTGACTATTGGAATTTTCCTTCAAATAAGTGGCAAATGGCTTGAAAATTAAGAAAAAATATTTTTTTTTCCAATCGAAAGTCATCAACGTTTGGTTCCAATAGGCTGTAGTATTAAGATTTTAAAGTGTATGAGAGAAGGAATCTGTACTAGCCCACTCATTTTCATGAATCTAGAACATTTAAGATCTGTTGCAACTTAATGTCTCTGTCATATAAGCACGACTGAAAGGATGAGCCACAATTATGATTTGTGTGTGTTACAACCTAAAGTTAAGGGCTCGCTTGGGCTCCGTAATTTACAAGCGATTAAACCTACTAAAAATAAGTCATGGATAATATGCGCAATTTTACCAGTTAAGATCTAGCCTCTCACAATCGTCAAAAGTCCCTTGGTGGAACGTCTCAAAAATGTTTACCTTGAAAATGAACAATGTTTCTACTTCTGTTTTTTTTTTTTTTTTGAAGTTGTCCGAATAAAACCAGTAAAGCTCAATAAATCTGCTTATTCGTAATCGTATGACGTTACAATGGGTCTTCTTATATATAATGTTTCTTTCTCCTTGGCTGGATTGGATTAAACGAGTGTAATAATGTGTTGAAGATTGGAAACTATATATAAAAATATTAATAACATTTTGTATGAGTAGATTTTTCACACGCTTGAAAAGGGGGTTTCGTTACACACATCGAAGTTCTGAAGATTGGCAATTTTCACGTCCTTACAAATATTCTCAAATGAAGCATTATTTCTCTATTTCTTGTCTCTGTCTATACCTCCACTGTTCTATTTTCTGTCTCCCTCTTCTTCTTTTCTCTCTGTTTCTCTCTACCCCTCCCCTCCTCTCTTCTTGCCTTCTCTCTCTCTCTTGCGCTCTCTCTATTGTCTCTCTATTGTCTCTCTCTCTCTTTCTCTCCCTGAGATATTTCACACATATGCTGCTGCTTTGGAGTAGCAATATGATAGTCATGATTTGCATGGTATCTACCATGGAATGTATAAATACTACTAAATTTGAGAAAGCAATTAACATGCAGAAATTGAGCATCACTTTGTACTCGCTAAAAATACTTTAAAGTTTCTCTCCTATGCAATTCGAAACGGCTACAGGAAGCTTACTCTGAGTGAAAAACTTTTAAGCTCATTACTTTGTACATCGGATGTAACCATTGCATTTTGCAAGCAGAATTTTTGCACGATGTTGAATTGTGTCTAGGCTCTGCTCCATGATATATTCAAACTCAAATATGAAAAAAGAAAACAATACAAGTAGTAGAAACATGAGCTAAAATAAACTAGCTGAGCAAATACGTACAGTTAGCGTACAGTATAGCGAGGACAATGAACTACATAGCAAAACGAGCACAATGTAAAAACCACAAATGGAATAGAACTAGAGCCAAAAAGCATGTAATGCGAGAGCGAAGAAAGCGAAAATTTTAAAAGAATGAAAAAAAGCACGAAACCATGAGCAAAGACAGAATGAAAAAGCGCAAGCTGGAATTAAAAAAAAAAAGATCTTGTTGGAAAAGCAGATAGTACATTGAGTATAAGAGCATATGAAAAATTAAAAAAAAAAACATCAACAACAACAACAACAAAAAGAAAAAAAAAAAAAAGGAAAGAAGGACGGTCGAGCAGAAAGGGCAGAGAAATGATGGACACATACTTCAGTGGTACCGATGACGTGAAGGAAAGAAAAATACATATTGTATCGCTGCTCTGACTGTTCATTTTCTCGATACCTGCCAAGAACTGGGAAAGAGGAATTTGTAAAATCCAAAGTTCCACAGGTGTATAAGTTCAGCAAATCCATCCTCTTTTCTTTTGCATGCAAAGCCCGACTGTCTACACCCTTGACCACATTATGGCGCCCCCTATTACAAACATCATGTTATAACTGAGCATTTATCACCTTATAACGGTACACTTGTTCACCAGACATGTCCATACCGTGCGTATTTTCCAAAACATAAATGAATATAGTTTATATATAATGCGATGTCAGTTAAAGACCCAGTTCTGCTCGCCAGCATGCACGATTATCAATGAGTAGTTTTTCGTATGAATAAATGATCATGGAAATGATTTTATCAGTTCTGCAAGTAAACTGGCAAGATGAATAGATTTGTCCCGCTCTAAAAAAGCGCCCCTTTCAAATTCTTATGGTAATACAAACTCGAGTGACGATATACACCGTTTGTCAAGTTAATGATATTGCAACGTCTTGCTCACTGGTGTTCTGCACAAACATGTTTCATATTTTAAGAGAACTATGAAATTTGCTCCAATCTTACCTGAAGGCCATCCAAAAAATATTTTTTTCTCTTCCCCGAACGAAAGTTGAATGATAAATGTAAGCGCCCCTCTCTCTTTGGCTGAATGTAAGCTTCGAACATTTTGTGACTCATCTAATACATGAATAATCTACTTTTCTGCAACCAAATATGTCTTCCATTGCATATCTCCGACTCTCTCTAACTGAATCTATCTATCTATCTATTTGCTTGTCTGCCTACCTGCCTGTCTGACTGCCTGCTTTCCTGCCTGCCTGCCTGCCTGCCTGTTTATCTGCCTGCCTGTCTGTATGCCTGCCTGCCTGTCTGTCTGTCCGCCTATCTGTCTATCAATCTCTCTCTCTCCCTCCCTCCTTCCCGTGTTGTTCAGGGCACCGTTGATCTCTGTTGCAGCTCCGTCGGACCTTTTTTTTCTTATTCGGAAATATTTTTAATAATTTACAGCTTTGCTATTAATCTTGGTACACTTCTTGACACTTCAGATAAAACACCCTTAGCTGTCTTGCAGTTTTTTTTTTTAATCTTAGACCTGAGAGAAGTTAAATTATTTTCGAATCTCCCCCGGTTTCATTTTCTTTTCCCCTCATCCTCTAAATTTGTAAATATCAGGTCACCAGTATAGTGAATAAGCTGCTATGCATCAAACGTCATGGAATAATTGTCTCGAAAATCTATGATTATTTTTCGAAAAGTAAGTGCAGATGTTTTTCAGAATGAGATTACCACCCAGAATACTATTTTATGTGGGAAAATGTAATAAGCGCTTGAAACAGTGAGATTCAGAGAAAACAACAGCAAAGAACAATTGGGTTGGAAACTCAATATCATGGCAAAAGTACTCCGCTTTATGATAAGTAATTTTCACGTACAGGGTTTATTTCTGGGTGACATAAATTCAAAGAAACAATGACTGTCTTGCACACCGAGTTGGTTCTCTTTTAAATGATACCAAGCGAAGACTGCATCTGGTTTTTTGTCCAGTCCGATTCTTGTGGTGCTTATAATCATCATTTTTCTCAACGTGTGAAAAATTTGTTTATGAATCAGTTTTTGTTTCTATTGATTTCCTTGAGGCATTCGCTTATCATAGGAAAGAGGCAATGTTTTAAGTATAGAGGTCATTGGTTTAATGGCGTCTCAAACATCTTGTGAGGATAGGGTCTAATTTGGAGATCAACATAAATGCTGAAAAACGCAAAAAATAGGGTTACTTGGGTTTTATCAGATCCTTAGAGAAACTTTTTAGTCGGATTGTCACCTTTGTTACTTGCTATAACCGTCTCACACGCCATTAAGGTTTGTCTTGTAGAAGCAGATTTTGATCCCTTTCATGCAACGAAATTTCAAACAAGAAAGTCTTGGTTGTAGCTGTGAAAAAAATTTATCATGTTTAAAATATCTTGTTATCACCTAATTAATGAACACACCTCGTTCCCGGCTCTCAATAGAATAAAATTTCAAATTCACTTTTAAAAATATTCTCTGCCCAGTTATGAAAGAGTTGAAAAAAAACCCGACCGATTTTGAAGTGAAATTTTCCTGGGAACTTTCTTTTGTTTCTTTCTTTTCCCTTTCATGGATGTTTAAATGGAATTATTTGCATTTTTAATGACCTTCGCGCGGCGTTTTTAAAAATATGAAAGTCTAACGGGATATTGAATTTAATATGTGTACATTTTCTCTCCGATTATAAGCGATATATTTTTTTTCTACGAACTGGTTGTCATGGTTTCAATATTGGCATTACATTGGCCTTGTGTCACCAATAGATTTTTTCCCCTACGAACTGGTTGTCATGGTTTCATTATTGGCATTACTTTGGCCTCGTGAAACCAATAGATTTTTTTGAAAGTATGGTTGATCCATGTAGGAGGACTATCTAATCCCCAGTGATTCTTTTCTTCAAAGTTTATTTATAGTGACAGTTGTTCTACCCCACATGGTACAATATTCTACTTGTTATTTTAGTTTGATGTTAGTTGAGATTTTATTAAAAGCCTTCAGGTAAATTGGTATCTTTGAGTCCAACTCGCAGCAAATTAATACACCGTTGTTTGAATAAGCATGTTTTCAGTTCTAGCATGATTCTAGTCGCTACCGTTGGAAAGATTTTACGGAAAGCGTTCCAAAATAGTGCTGCCGTGGTTCTATCCTCTATTTAGGAATGATTAAAACGCCTTCGTTTTGTTGAGCAACTGCAAATCACAATCTTAGTCCATTGACGTTTACTGTTCCATTGATTGATTTTTCCCCAAGTTCTCAGCTGAGACAGATTTGGCTTACAATCTCTCGGATTTGATTGTTTATAAATTTGCTCCCTTAGATTTGAGTTATATAATTTTATTATAAAGGATTTTGATTTCAGCGAAATTTTTTTTTTTAATTAAATGAAGGAAAGATTTGGGCGCTCTTATTGCACAAGTATAAAGATAATACTCTGATGTTTTGCTTCAACTTTGTGAAATTGTGCAGCGACGGGAACTAAGAACTAACCTGGTTTTTCTCCATCAATCCTGCTGTAGTGAGGAAAATCTTTTGATTCATTAGAATAAGCTTTATCGTGATTAGGATAGAATCACGTCGGACATCTTTAGCCTCGTAGGAACAGGCGTGTTGGCGTGACATACTGGGATCAGCACTAGATGCCTAATTGCCGTGCTCAATATTTAAAAAAAATCGCCAAGATAGGTCTACAGCTTGCTATAGTATAATATTTTCATATGTTTTAAAAATCCCTTTTCCTTGTGCACTATCTCTCTAATGCTGCTTTCAAAGCTGGAAAAATTAATGAAAGCAACGTCTTGAGTAATTTACGGCAAGTTTAAAGAAGACAGCTTTTGTGTTTCTTCTTAGTGTTAGTTTTTAGCCTTTCCTATCAAAGATATTTCAAATGAAAACCTTTACTGTAAACATAGTTCTACTTCACATCAAATTATAAAAAAGTAAACTTTGTCAAATAAGAAGATTTATGTATGGAATAGATTTATTTATATGATTTCTGAATGATACCTTTCCATTCTGATCTCAAATAAGTACAACGATTGTAAGAGCTCGGCCTCAGGAGATGTTTTCAGTAGGCTTACCTGATCAGCTTCATCGAGCCAATATTATATATAAGCTTAAAAGTTTGCAATCGTCACATTTACTTGATAAATTAAAAGAGACCAAACGAACTCATCACTTTTTTTTCAATAATATGCTCAAGGTTTTGTCTTTTTTATATATATACCACTATTAACATAGTAAAAAATTTAAAATCCAATTTTAATGTTCACATTAAAAACGCTTTTTAGAAACACCATGCTAAAAAAAAAAACCGTTTCTGGCTAATACTCAGTAAAGAGACGAAATATTTATGTCCTTCATCACTGAGTAAAGTATTCGACTGAAATCTTTTATTCCCTTCGTAATTTTTCAATACAATGTCCGCTCGGCATGATTGATTCTTGAAAATGTATATCCTAGCAAGTAAAATGTTATACTAACTTAATTTTTTTACAACAGTAATTTTGAGGATTTTTTTTTTTTTTTTTGCAATATCAATATCATTACCCTTGCCTAAACCGGAGTCACAATAGTTAGCGAACTCACACTGAGATCTGAAGGAATCATTGCGTCGCGAGTTCAACCCTCCGCTACCGACGCTCTGGCCTTACGAAGGCGAAAAAGCCTGAGATCACCTTGTTGTGAGCACACTATATGCACAAAAACCAAACTTGAACCTGCAGATCCAATTTGTACCCAAATGCCAATTGGCATTGAGGTTTCTAGATTAAATCAATAAATTGTAGATTTTTATGTTTACTTATTACTCGCTGTCGTGCTAGCGTGCCATTAGACTCACAAACCCTACTTACTTAAATCCCTATTCTCTCTCTCTCTCTCTCTCTCTCTCTCTCTCTCTCACTCTCTCCCTCGCTCTCTTTCTTTCTCTTTCTCTCTTTTCCCCACTCATTTTCTATTTCAAATTTATGCTCAAAATATGTTAATTTCATCAGTTGATATTAAAATTCATGTTTTTTAAAGCATTTCTTCTTTTTCCGAATGAGGAAGAACGACAGAGAAAGACATAAGCCCGTGTGATAGTTATGATTTCAATGTTAAATTCAATAATGATTTCTCCATTGAATTGCCCTTGAAATTACATTGGCATTTCCAACTGGGATGAATTAATTAAATGCAATGAAATATATTATAAGAAACATTTTTTGTTTTGATTTCCAATTTTTTTTTAATAATGTGTTGAAAAAACTTGCAGACTCATGTTATACAATGCAAAATTGTGTTAATTGACCCAGGTTTTTGGATTTATCGAGAGGACACATCATTGCGAAAATAATTTTATCAAAGAACCATTCGTCTGGTTTTTCAGAATAGGATATGGTGTTCCTTTTGACATACCGATATTCACATTTATACTTTAAAAATACGCACCCTATTGGTATTGCTTTATTTTGATAAGGATGGATTTATTGATTTCAAAATGTTTTTTTCCCAGTGATTATCTCTGAGTGCTGTTACTTCAATAATAATTTTCAAAACGGACTTTCTTTCACTTTGTATTACCAGTTTTACTATATGGTTTTGTAAACGTGTAAAGAACAGATTTTTATACACTATAAATATCACTTTCCCCCTTCAAAACCATAGTCTTGATTCCTTTAAAAATAGTACCTTGGTAATGTCTCTGTACTGCTTAATCTGTATTTTTTTGTATTTACATTGTTTGATGAAATTTAGATTTTATACTGTCCTTGATTATGGATCTACGTACAAAATGTGAACGAAATCTCGTCTTAAAGTTGAGAGCTTGCACACTCTCCTTCATATTTGAAGACAATGAAGTGCACTGGTGTAATGATTTTTTTCACTCTAAACTAGGCCTGAATAAACACTTAGCTGTTTGTACAAATTGATATTAACTGTCCCTGTGTCATTTCCTAGCTTTACATTTTTATTACCTTAATAATACAATGCCTTACGAAGCTAAAAAGCTACATAAAATTTCAAGCAAATCGTTCTAAATAGGACTCCATGCAAAATAAGGAAAAATCGAGAAGACTCCATTTCAAATGAAGTCGCACCGATTACAGGGCTAAGCAGTCAAGGATTTTAGGTGCCTTTCAAAGATAAATGGTTACGATAATTTCTATTTTTGAAATTTATGTTATAAAAAATATTATGCGGAAATGACGTGTAAAATGAAAATAAAAGCTTTCAAACTGTATGACTTAAAATCTCATCTTAATTACAAACTTTAACTCATTTTATTAACTTAAAGCTCATTTGAGTTAGATGATGGAAGATGAAACGTAAATCTGTTAAATTTTCAGTTTATTTCGTTGTAGAAAGTTAACGTTTATCGTTAAAATTGGTATTAATTTGTCCCATTGTTGTTGTCCAATTCACGGTAAATAACAAAACGATAACAATAAGGCCTATACATCAAGTCTTTGCAAACGCCGCACAAATATTATTTTTCTCCTCAGCATTTCATTTAAAACATTGTGTTCGGCTATCACTTCAATATTTGTGTTATGGTTAACAGTTCAGTACCGATTTGTTCAAATCGCTTCCAAGAATTGGGCCTAAGTAACATTCTTTACCAAAAAGTTCGAACTAGCGATCTGAAAACTGAAAATGCAAATGGAACCTTCCATTAAAAAAATTTCAGTTTCAGTTTACTTTTGGCTTAAAAAAAAACCACCTGGGACAGAAACTTTTTTTTTATCGAATTGGCAGTCCATTTGCTCTAAATGGCTGAAAGTGACAATTCTATAAGAACTGAGTTGAAAATCTAATTGATTCATTCGATCTTAATTGTAATTTATTACAAACTTTTTAAAATAACAACTATTATAACAAAAGAGCATAAAAACAAACATGCCCAACTTGATCGTTTACCTTTCAACTGCATATAAGCTTTGGTTTTCGATAAAAAAGGGCATATTTGGACAGGGGCCAGAATTCATGCTAGAAAAAAAATCACTTTAAAATATTCATGGAGTATAGATTGGGATACTACGATCAGCTTTTGTTCTTTCACAAATCATCTGTATGGCATACTTTTTAAAGCAGATAACGCCACAAAGTTCGCTATTTACATAATAGGTTTTGTCTTGCTTGTTTTGCAATGAGTCAGGTGAAATTGGCTGAAAAAGCCTACCTGGGTGTATTTTTACAAATATTTTATTGATTAAAATATGTTGGAGTCATTTTCAAAACAAAGCATTTTATTTTATTTAAATCATTAAATGACACGAATTAGGATGTATAATACACATATATTTGAAAAAAAAATGCCCGTTAATCCTTTGATGTCTGATTAATAAACATTATTTTTTCTTATTGAGAGCCCAATCAATGTAATTCAACGAAACATAGCTGTTCAATAAACACTAACTCCAAACCCTACGACAATACTGAATCAAAATTTCCCGACTATAGATAATTGTCAGACTTAAAATGACCTAAGTCAATAGTATCCTATAATTTAAAGAGAATTGTTCAGCATTGTTCATAAGAAAAAAAACACGGAAAAATCCAATTGAATAAAGGTAAGTGTAAATTGTCTAAAAACACTCTATTTTTTATTTTTAATGTGGAAATTGGGAAAAACTTCGATGAAAAAGTCAGTACTATTGTGACATTGCTTAACTTCGATTTTCAAGAACTTAACACATTTGCTATGCAACTTTATTTTGAATATTTTTTGATCAATAATTTTAAATGGCATGATCGCAAAAGATTAATAAATAAAAAACACTCGAAAATTTTAATCAGAATCATGAAAAGAGGGGTCGGTAGCACAGCGGATAGCAGACCCACCTTAAGATCTGTAGAGACCCTTCTCTCACGGGTTCAACTCCCGTCATCAGCGCCCCTACGGAGTGCACTAAGCTTGAGATCACCCTCTGGACTGGCTACATACACACACACACAAAAAAAACAGTTAAATCTATTGCGAAAGCATTGGAATTATGACTTAACAGCTTTTAATTTTGTCATAGCGATTACCAAGTTTTACAATTTTACAATGGTAATCATATCCGTAAACTGGAAAAAAAATGTTAAGCTTTCTTAAACATCACTGACGGGTTTTTTTTTTTACGGGACATCAAATCGAAAATTAAGAGATTGTTTATTGCGAGGGTTAAATAGACGGTTTATTTAAAACGTGTTCTTAAACAGATCTGCCGAGAAAAAAAAAAACTTTGTTGAATTGCTGAAGATAATTGAAATAAAATATCCTCAGGATTTTTCTTCATGCACATTTTTTGTCCAACATAACATGCAGAAAATCAAAGCGCACAATACTAGGATGTTATGCTAATTTTTATAAGTTTTTAAAACGAGTTGTTAAAATATATGGACATCTCGCCTAACGTAACAATTATAGACTGTTCCGAGAGATCAGGCCCTTCTAAATAATCGGTTATTTAGAGGAAATCTGTGTCTATGGAAAGATTTGAAGCTATATGTAATACTATTTCTGTTAATTATAACATAATATATATATATATATATATATATATATAT
>BLXT01007159.1:1471771-1487189 GCA_019648995.1 Plakobranchus ocellatus | reverse complement strand
GGAGGAGAGAAATAAAAAAAGAGAGTGAGAGAAACATTGCTTTTGAAGGAAGAAAGAGTAAAAAAAAATATGAAAGGAGAAAGGAGAGGAAGAATACTAGATTTAAGAACAAGAGAAAGAGCGAGAGATCAAAGAGGTAAGATAACGAGAGATAAAAAGACAAACAAAAAGAAAGAAAGAGTGCGAGAGGGGTGAGAACGACACACACTCAGAGATAGAGAAAAAGAGAGAGAGAGAGAGAGAAAAAGAAAGAGAGAGAGAGAGAAAGAGAGAAAGAGAGAGAAGCTTGTGTATGTATATTACGTACCTAGAAAAGTTATATATAAATAGCCATATATACTGATTGATAGACCAATATATCGTCAGGTTTATCGATGTGCAGATAGACAGACAGATGAATAAATAGACAAATATATCAACAGATAGATAGACCGATACATAATTATTAAGATCAAAAGATAGAAAAAGAAATCGAGAGAGAGAGAGAGAGCATGGTGGAAGGAGATGGAGAGACGTAATGAGGGGAATCTTTCCAACTGTTAACTGCAGTTAACAAACATACAAAAGAAAAGAGAAAGGGAGAAATACAATTTAAAAACCAGAAAGAGAAAGAGAGAGAGAGAGAGAGAGAGAAGAGAGAGAGAGAAGAGAGAGAGAGAGAGAGAGAGAGAGAGAGAGAGAGAGAGAGCTAAGGGGGCGAAAGAAAAAACGGTTGTTTTGGTTCACAGAATGGAGCATTTCACAATTCCAATATCATTTATGATTGGCCTATTCGATAAGATCACATGGATGCTTTTTAAAAAGTAAGAAGAGATAACAAGAGAGACTGACAAAAAAAGTACAGAAGAAAAGATGAAGTACAAATCTAAAAAAAAAGAAAAATCAAAGTTCAATGTACATAAAGATACAAAAGACGCACACAGAATGAGACTTTTCTGGTCGAATAAAGAAGATTCCGTCTGAGGAAGAGTGATAAAGTAATGGACGCCGTCTTTATCCGTGGGTGGATTCATCCCTCTGTCGAGCATGTCCACTACACAAACATAGGCCTATCGCTCTTTTTTTTTCAGCTTTTACACAGCTTGCTCTCATTCTTGTCTCTGTTCTTTAAAGCCTCTTTGTAATATTTTTTTTGCCTCAATCCAAGTAAAAATTCAAAGCAAGCTCAAGTAATTAGCGCATAATGTATTCGTTGTTGCCTCTTTTCACTGACTCTTTCAGTATTTCCATTATGTTTTGCCAGTATTGTTTCTCAGGCAGACGTCTTTGGTGGGTATATCGTAATCTTTCGTCCATTTTCGGCCATTTGCAAAAAGCTTTTGAGTTTTCACCACACAATTGACGCCTTAGCTTTTCTTTGTCTAGACTAATAACCTTAAAGCATCTTTAAAATTCAGTTTTTTACGAGACTTTCTATGCTCAGCTCAATTCGTTAATCTATTTTGATTTCCTTGGCCTATTTTTTAACAATAAAATTTCTTTACCACCATATAAGCATCGATGTAGAGATTAAAACCAACAATGTAGCTTTCTTTTCCATATATCGCACTTAGTATGTTTGGATAAAGAACAGCATGCAGATTTCGAAACACCGCATCCTATTTTAGTAATGAAAGATAAGAATTGTAAAGTTCATTTTAAATTGGCCTTAAAAAGCTTTTAACAAATTTATTGAATTATCGTAGGAAAGAACAGAATCCCCTTCGCCTACGCATCTGCTGAAGTCAACCAGATGTGTTAGAACAGGATCTTCTAGCCTTCACTTGCATTCGATTTTGACGCTTTTTTTCTTATATACAGCGCTTTGGCTATTCAAAGAGAGGATTTATTTAAAGGAAAAGCTATTTGACATTTACATGAACTTTTAGTGCTAAATTGAATATCAGTCTTTTCCAAATTCTACATTTGCAAATCTGAAAAATCTAACTATCTTTCAGATAGGTGCAAGCCTCATGAGCGAAGTAATGGTAAAATGAAACAAACTTTGGACATAAGGCCTTCATCAGGTAAAATAATGCAATATAAAATTGTACCGATAAAGGCAATTTTGTTATAGAGAAAAGAAATGGATTGAGATGTGTTAGACGAAGAGTAATTTAATGATTTTTAAAGGAGACAAAACAATCATGTACTATTCTAGGACATTTGAGTGCTCATTAAGGACTTTGCCCAGATTTTGCGATAGTTAGATTTTGCGCGTGCCAACAACCGACAAACGAAATAAATTGAATTATCATCTCAAATTGTGAAAAATACCACGGAAAAAAGGGACATGTAGACTTAAAATATTAATGTCTTTTTAGGGCGGGAAAAGCTATGTTTTGCTAATGGACTTTTTATGCGCTGCTCTACGAATGTGTGGCTTTTATTTTACCATCCTCTCTTTTGTCGACATAATTAGCTTATGTAGGCCGGATATGAAAACTTATGCGATTTTATTTTGTTTTTGATGCCGATGAAGAGGTATATGCGTACGGAACATGTGGAAAAGAAAAGCAGAAAAGCCAAAGCAAAACAAGAACGTTACATTAGTTTATTTTTTCATTTGGTTTGATGGTGTAGATACATTAAAAAAAATCTATGGTGCATTTTAAGAAACTTCTACTGATGCGCATCACGAATGATCTGATATTGTTTTGAAATATATCTGAGTCTAGTTCAAAGAGATCTGATCCCCATCACCGTTGTGCTACTCATGAGGCGGGGACAAAATTGGGTTATTTAGACTATTTAAATCCTCGATCTCCTGCATTATTTCCTTGTGCCTTGCTTCTGTTCGAAAGTAAATATTTAGCCGCTGGCATTTGCACCTCTAGATTTTATTGCAACGTTTTAATTTATATTTAAGTTTCATTAACTTCTTGGAGAGCTCTAGAGTGTGATACAGTTTTAGAATTAAATGAGAGAACGTATACAGCTCTTAGATATGACATTGAACACTTATAAAACATAAAGGCAATTACAAAATTATTTTCAATAACCTAACCTAAGTAGTGCCCTATGGGCCATTCAGGCCTTTGAAGTATTGTCCATACTGGAACTCAGACCACGACGGAGAGATCTCGACTAGTGCGGTGTGGATTTTAGAATTTGCAACCGGATTAGTCATATCCACTTGAAGAAAAGTGGCCGTACGTGCAGAATAATAAGCCCTTGGCTTCATCGTCAATGTCTCCTGAAGTGCTGGATACTCTTATTTCTTAAAAGATTTGCCATAGCATATCAGATAGGTTGCGTAATATTTCTCAAATCGGGGTTAACAATTTCTAAATATACATGTGTCATTTACAGTCATGTCATCACCAACAAACGGGGTTTCGGAAGAACCCTAGAAGTAGATCGCATTAATTATTATAAATTTGATTATTATCACTATCCTATTTGTTTGATTTTAATAAAATCACTGCTCGACTCTCCGAAGTTCTGGTTGCTGAGAAATTTTGTCGATCATTAACATGCATAAAAATAGTAATGGCTTGCTGACGAAATATATTTTGATTTTCTTAGAGTTCTCCCCCTCATTGAATTTTATGCCAAGATATCTAAGATCCGTAAATAGTGAAATCATAAAAAATCCGTTTTCTCAAGCAGTATTGTAAAGATGTAAAGCATACACCATCAATTGAGAAGAGGCAAAAAGAATGATGGCTTTTAACGTGAATGCTACAAAACAATACTCAGAGTACTGTGAAAAGAAAAGTAGATGCAATACTAAGTACTTTCGCAAACATCAGAGAATCAAAGAGAACTTATTACAGCCACGCAAAATGTTGCCAATCCACTGAGATTAGTGAGAAGCTATTGTAGTCCAAACATATCTTCAAAGGGAAAATAGCACAAAGCAGCATCTTAAATGATTTCTAACAGGCCTACAACAAGGAGTGGTGATAACAGCTTCCCTTCAGAAAAATGCCATGAACACAATACTCATTGGATGTGATTTTGCTCTACGCATAAGACCTTAAGGAGACGTAGGGTCATTGGAAGAGTTCTCCTAGATACTTCTTTATTTTTGGTTGAAGAGCGTAACTATCCATTTTCTTGTCGGAAGAAATTTCTGAAGGTGGAAAACCTCAAGGATCCTCATAGTCCTGCATTTTTTTCTCTTTTTAAACTGTAAAGTCAAATTAGGGCTTTTACAAGCGGGCACACTGGAAAAAAAAAGTTTATCAACTTAAGTACCAGAGATAACGGGGTTTGACGAGGACTGAGTGAGAATGGATAGATATTAAAAAGCTGAACTTAATTGCACAAATCGCGAGGTGACTCAGGTAAATCGATTGGTAAAAATCAATTGTAGAAGGGAACTTGACCACAACTAGCAATCCTGCGACCTGTAATATGTCCAGGTGAAAGCAATAAATAGCGAATATCGTTCGGAACAATGGCATGCCTTCCTGAGTGCAGAAAATTCAATGCTCCGTGTCATGCAGGTTATGTAAGATCTTTTGCATTGTAGGCTACATTGTACTGCATTAGAACCATTCCTTTTGCTGCCTGAGATGCCAGGTCTGTGGCGAATTTCGGTGACCATAGAGTTTCATTTAAGTTTCTTTAGACAATTAAAAAAAAGTTATGTAGGCCCATTGCCCCATCTGTAATCCGTTGTCTTCTTAGAAGAAATTAAAAAAAATTGCCTATACATGGATGTTTAGCTTCATGGTAAATGTTGTGTTTCCTTTATTTTTGGAATGGGGCTCATTCTTTTTTTGTCATTTTTTTAAAATTCTATATTTCAGTCATAATTTCTTCAGTTGATGATTTTGTGTTTCCTTATACCTACATGTCTGTTGGAATCCAGAAAAGCCCTGGGGCCCATAATAACGGCGTGCTGCATAAAAACTTCACCAAAGGATTTCAGCTCTACACCATTCGAAATGTAAAATTCCACCTATCAAACGCCATGAAATTCAACTATTTATTGAAAGTATCAGTAATTTATATTGGGAGATATACACTTTTTGTATTTCACCTATTTAGAGAGCTGAATAGACCTGATGAGGAGCATTCAGTTATTATTCAGATACTTTAGGGTTGTTTTGCTTCTTTAAATAACCAAATTTTTTATTCCTTCAACTGATAAATGAATAAGGTATTTTTGAAAAGACAGAATGGATGTCATTTGTAGCTGTTCTCCTCTACATGAATATCTCGCAGCATCGGCTCATGGCTATTCCCCCTAAATTAACTTCCATCCGTATTGATCTTCCACTTCTTTTTTTCGTTAGGAGCTGTCTTCCTGGGAATAATTTCTTCCTCAATTTTTTGTTTTACTGATATAAAACAAGACTCAGCATACCATATGTCTTCTCTTCCGAGGCGCTTCCACGGTTCTTTATCAATTTATTCCTTCTGTCGCGGGTTTGAGCTTTACCTCAGGCGCTTTAGGTAGACGGAGGGTGTGAAAGCCTCAGATCACCTTGATGTGGACTGACAACACACAGAAATCCAAATCCAAATTTATCAATACATTACTGATTAATATTTTTTCCACGATTTTATGGTTATTATCTTGCCTAAAATTAACTTTTTCAAATAATCATAATTGTAATTTGCCACAATTGTACATGAACCATATTTTAATCATCACTTGCATTAGAAACACATTTATGAAATAAAGATTCCTTGACACGGAAAAGAAACCTTATAAAAATTTTCATGGAAATATTATTCAACTTCAAAAAACGCCTTTCTTTTTCTTCGGCTAATCGAAACGAGTCGCAAGTTTTTTTTTTTTTGAAAGGTTGGTTATAAATTATTTAATAAGCCTAAAACTGCTTTAGTGTGTTCTGCATTGGTATAAAATGACACAATTGCATTAATTCTCTGCCAAGATAAAGGAGTATAAAAAAGAAAACACTTCTAAAAACCTTATCAGTCTTTTCCCGTAACTTTAATTACATACTACAATCATTCATTAACGGTAGTTATTATTTAACAAATAATACGAGATATCGCGAGATAACATGAGATATCCTGAGATAACACGAGATATCATGAGATAACATGAGATATCATGAGATAACATGAGATACCATGAGATAACATGAGATATCCTGAGATAACATGTGATATCACGGGATAACATGAAATATCATGAAATAACTTGGGATATCATGAGATATCACTAAATTGTAATAAGTATCACATCAAACTGCACCTGGCAATCCATCCTCAACAAAACCGAATGGTCAAATCAAGTTGAGTCTTTTACGTTGCAAGCATCAACACCATTTTAATTTAACAATTTTTAAAGAAAACAAACATTTGAAAATCTATAATCAATATGCCTCATATTTCAAGGTACTTAAAAATGGAATAAGAACATTTTACAAAACTGAATGCTCAAATCAAGCAATGTCTTTTACACCATTTTTAAAGAAAGCAAACACTTGAAAATGTCTATAATCAATATACCTTATATAGGTACTTCAAGATGAGTTGAAAACGTTTAAAAAACCAAATGCTCAAATCAAGTATTGTGTTTTATGTTGTAATAATCAATACCATTGTAATTACATACTTTTGAAAGAAACAGACAATTTAACTAATGTGCCTTATATTTCAAGAAATTTCAAGATGCCTTTTTAGTATTATCTGAGAATATATCATGTTTTCTCGGATAATATCACGTTATCTCGAGATATTTAATCTAATCTCAGGATATTTTATGTTATGTCACGATATCTTACGTTATCTCTCGATATCTCAAGTTATTTGCTAAAAAAATAACTACCCATGAGTTTATCATTTAACAAATAACACGAAATATCGTGAGATAACATGAGATATCCTGAGATAACATGAGATATTCTGAGATAACATGAGGTATCACGAGATAACATGAGATATCATGACACATCATGAGTTATCATGAATTGTAATAAATATCATACTCAAACTGCACCTAGCGATTATTTTCTCAACAAAATTGAATGCTCAAGTCAAGGATTTCCAAATGTTAGCTTTCTTTAAAAATTATGATATTAATGGTGTTGATACTTACCACATAAATGCCATTGCTTGATTTGAGCATTTCGTTTTTAAAAGTCTTAGTTCATCTTGAACAGAAGCATCTTGAAATATAAAGCATATTGATTAGAGACATTTTCATATGTTTGTTTTCTTAAAACATTATGTAATTAGATAGTGTTGATTGTTACAACGGAAAAGCCATAACTTGATTTGAGCATTTGATTTTATAAACATTCTTAGTTCATCTTTAAGTATCTTAAAACATAAGGCATATTGATTATATGTATTTTCAAACGTTTGATTCATAAAAAAATGATGTAATTAAAATGGTGTTGAAGCTTTCGACACAAAAGATATTCCATGACTTGCGCATTCAATTTTGTTGAGAAAATAATTGCTAGGTGCAGTTTGAGTGTGATCTTTATTACAATTCATAATAACTCATGTTATCTCATGATATCTCATGTTATCTCAGGATATCTCATGTTATAATTTTTACAATGCCTCATGTTATCTCACGATATCCGGTGTTATTTGTTAAATGATAAATACATGGGTAGTTTTTGTTTTTAAACAAATAACCTAGGATATCGTGAGATAATATGAAATATCCCGAGATTACGTGATATGTTTTAAAAAAACCTAATATATTCTCAGATAACACTAAAGTGCATCTTGAAATATGAGGCACATTAATCACAGACATTTTTAAAAGTTTCCTTTCTTTAAAAATTATGTAATCACAATGGCGATGATTATTACAATATAGAATATATCATTTGATTAGACAATATGGTTTTGTAAACATTTTTAACTCATCTTGAATCACCTTGAAATATAAAGTGTATTGGTTATAGACTTTTTCAAGTGTTTGGTTTCTAAAAAAAAATGGTCTAAGTAAAATAATATTGATGCCTACAACGCAAAAGACTTACTTGACTTGAGCATTTGGTTTTGATGAGGTATGATTGCCAAGTGCAGTTTGAGTGTGAAATGTGTTATAATTCAGTTTTATTTCATGATATCTCATGTTATTTTATGACATCTCATGTTATTACATAACATCTCATGTTATTTCATGACATCTCATGTTACCTAGTGATATCTCATGTTATCTCGCCATATCTCATCTTATTTGTTAAATAATAACTACTGCATGTTATCTCATGATACCTCATGTTATCTCAGAATATTTCATGTTATCTCACGATATCTCGTGTTATTTGTTAAATGATAAACTCATGGGTAGTTATTTTTTTAGCAAATAACTTGAGATATCGAGAGATAACGTAAGATATCGTGACATAACATAAAATATCCTGAGATTAGATTAAATATCTCGAGATAACGTGATATTATCCGAGAAAACATGATATATTCTCAGATAATACTAAAGTGCATCTTGAAATTTCTTGAAATATAAGGCACATTAGTTAAATTGTCTGTTTTCTTTCAAAAGTATGTAATTACAATGGTATTGATTATGACAACATAAACCACAATACTTGATTTGAGCATTTGGTTTTTTAAACGTTTTCAACTCATCTTGAAGTATCTATATAAAGTATATTTATTAAAGACATTTTCAAGTGTTTGCTTTCTTTAAAAATGGTGTAAAAGACATTGCTTGATTTGTGCATTCAGTTTTGTAAAATGTTCTTATTCCATTTTTAAGTACCTTGAAATATAAGGCATATTGATTATAGATTTTCAAATGTTTGTTTTCTTTAAAAATTGTTAAATTAAAATGATGTTGATGCTTGCAACTTAAAAGACTCAACTTGATTTGACCATTAGGTTTTGTTGAGGATGGATTGCCAGGTGCAGTTTGATGTGATACTTATTACAATTTAGTGATATCTCATGATAGCCCATGTTATTTCATGATATCTCATGTTATCCCATGATATCACATGTTATCTCAGGATATCTCATGCTATCTGATGATATCTGATGTTATATCATGATATATCATGTTATCTCATGATATCTCGTGTTATCCCATGATATCTCATGTTATCTCGCGATATCTCGTGTTATTTGTTAAATAATAACTACCGCAATTTAGTGTTATCTTGGGATATCTTGTGTTATCTCAGGATATCTTGTGTTATCCCGGGATATCTTGTGTTATCTCGCGATATCTCGTGTTATTTTTTTAAATAATAACTACCCCTCATTAAGGCTCTGTCTAATCTGAGGACATTAAATCTGTTAAGACCAAAAAGTGGATGGTTAAGATAACAATTATGAAAACATAACGATGAACGAAAGCATCATCATGCATGTTTTAACTGAAGGAATATTAATAAAATCAAGTAAAATAAATGAAAGAGATACTTAGGGAAATACAACTGATACTATAGTCCCATAGTTCTGGAAAGAAAAAACACATTAAATACAGATACTCGAGGACCTCCCAAATACTTACAAACAGGATATGGGTAGAATTACCATTATATATTTACTGAAACTATACCCACTCATGCTAACAAAAATATTTACTTAAACTACTTAAAATGCTCCTCAAATGGCGTACATATTCTTTTTATATCGTTCTCTCTTCATAGTAGACATTTTCGCTATTTTTTTCGACTATATTTTTCGTGTCTTCTCTTGCCTTTTCTTCCTTTATTTCCGGATTGGGAGGGGGTGGGGGCTGGCTGTGACTTTTAAGTTACAAAAAGGGCCAGAAACGATTCTTGTGGAATTCCACGAATTTCTTGAAAGATTCTAAAAATAAAGAAAGAGAGGACTATAAACAAGATGTTTGGCAGTAAATTTTTACATATGCAGTGGTGATGTTTTCCCAATATAGCAGATACGTATCAGGAAGCAATAATATTAACTATAGTTACTGTATAGAAAAGATCTGATAGTTTTTAGCATAATTTTTTATTACTTAAACCTAATAAGAAGTAATTTGTTGTTTAAATTGTCACAGTTACCATATACTATTTATAAACCAGGCTTTAGTCAATGTGATTTAAAAATTAACAAATAAATTGTACCTCACTAAAGCTTTTTCAATTTCTTTAGAATCTTGAAAATTAACAGAAAATCATTTTATTTTACTTTTGAAATACTTATTTTCTTTAAATCTCGCTTGATTATCATCCCACTTGTTCATTCAAAACTAAAAAGTTTAGTTGCTTTTTTCTTTTTTTCTTTAAGTCAAGCAAGCACGAAGAACGGTCGTTATTCCTTTGAATATTTGGAAGTAATTATTTGAATTCGATACAACAGAGTTCGAAACCTAACACTCGAAGTTCGAAACAACAACTTTTCCGTAAAGAAGTTAATATCAGACTTAAGCATTTTCAGTAAAATCCTTAAAATTTACCATAAAACTTTACATAATCAAAGCACGAGGAAAACATGGGCGTATGAAGGATATCACCTACTGTTGAAATATATTTGATTCTTTACAAGTTTAAATCGAGAAAAAATACCTCCAGATCTAAATACAAACGTGAGCTACAAAATAATATACTTCTTGAAACTCATCCACACATCTGATTGTTAGATCCTTTACATGAAAAGAAGAGGTATCTAAGAAAGGCAAACAAAGAACCCAAAGACAAGTGTTTGCTTTTGCTTTCGAGAGTGTTTTCCAACTACACAATGGCCATTGTGAGCTTCTTTTTTTCGTTAGTATACTTGACAGAACGAAAAGTATGTTTGTCCATCGGGTGAATAGTAAACACATTTTGTCTCAGGATAGAATTCATCCCGTCATACTCTTTCCTCATCTTTTTTTGTCAGCTAAATCTTTCTTGATGTGCGTTGTGTCGCAAAAGCATTGGTAAGTAAAAGCAAAAGAATTTTCTCCTTTTCATAGATTCAAAACCAAAGCTAAATGTATTTATTTATCTATCGCAAATCCACTTTATGTAAGCTATCTACATTGACAAAAAGAGATAAACACCGATTTTAAATGTGAATCTAGTTTCTTCAATGACATTGCAAGGACCGAGTGAGGTTAATAACTTACTGATCAAGAAGTCTATTTTGAAGATGTAAGAGGAGAAGAACATACTCAATTTAGCCATGCATTGCTTCAATTTGAAAGTGCTACTACCTTGATATTAGCATTACTATTTCTGCAATCCGATTGTTATCTATATCTTTGCAATTTCCGTGCCTGTCCTGAGAATTTCCAGTCAAGTCCTTTTGAAGAATAAGGTCCTTTTTTATCCACTCCTTTCAGAAGGCTAACATACAGAACTTTAAAATGTATCGTGTAAATTATTTAAGGAAAAAAATAGAAAGATGGATTACAAGAGGGGAAAAAAAACCTGAAACAAAACAGAGCCGGCTTTGCCATCAAGAGAGGAAATAAAGAGAGAAGACAAGCTGGTTGCTTCCTCCTAAACTACCGCAAATTGTTTCAAGGGTTGACCAAAAGATTCTTGAGAGCCTTGGAGGATTTCAAGAGCCTCCCCTCAAAGACACCGAATAGGAAGCGAGAGTACGGTAACAAAGTCTACAGGGTAATCAACCTAACCGCTATCTCGACTTGACGAAGAAGGTCAAGATGTTTGTTCCTGTTGTTTATGTTTAATCCAGGGCTCTTGTGGCTACTTATGGCTTTATGATACGGTATGAGAGAGATAACCGTGGAGGATGCATAAATATTTTCAAGAAAATGTTTGGAGTCTAACTTTTTCTAACAAGACTGAACTGAGATTCTTAAATCAATAGCAGTAAGGGAAAGCTAGGCTGATCCCAACTCTTACTTCTCAGAACAGAGATAGTTCCTTCAGCAGAGAAAAAAAGCTTATACAACGATTTAAGTAATCAGACAGTCAAACTCAAATTGATAGGGGAAAAGATAACTGGTATGAAATGGATGTCGAAATCATAAGTCCATAAAAAACCAGGCATGATCATACATGTGATTGGAACTAAAAATAATCGGCACAAGCTAGAAAAGTGCCTTGCAGAAACCTCTAACATCGGTAATTTTGAGCATAAAACTTTATTAGATAACCTTTACTATGATTCCATAAAAAATATTCACTGTGCCAAATTCAACTGACAGGAGAGCATAAGAATCATCAAATTTTGAATGGTGCCCCTTAGTCAAGCACTAAACATTTGATGGCTTCACAGAATAATGGAAGTGTTAGCTTCATCTGAACTTAGAGTCCCTTGTGGGAAAAGCCTTTAACACGAGATGGATGCAAGAGAACTTATTTTTCCCCCAACTTTGAAATTTAGTGATAAGAAGTTAGAGAGAGGAAGAAAGTTGTCATAATATCCACAGTCTAGACGAAAAGTCTTCTTTTTATGACAGTCAATGAGCTCTTTGAGGAAACTCTCCGACAGGAGCAAAAAGAAACGAGTTAAAGAAAACCATAGCAAATTTAGACGAAAGTTTTAAAAGCTCTTGATTACTTGGAACATGCAGGATTGGTAATCGCCTTGAAAGGTATTAAAATTCCTTGATCATTTAAGCTATTTCTGAGTTAAAAGTCTCTATCTTTGGTCGAAATTGCAATATTTTCAAATATAATGCACTCAAAAGGTGCCACGACCCTGATCTTATCAAAATATCATAAACTGTGGATTGAAAGCAGAGAATTGCATCTTTGAGGATCATTTACTATTGTTCATATACATGGATGTCTTAGTAAGAAAAATCCGATGTATGTTGATTTTGTATTTACTTTATTTTCTTTGTCTAAGATTTCTTGTAGATAAAATTGAAGCATCATATAAAAAGTAAGCACAATACCTATAAAGCCCCTCTCACAAAAACATTTTCGTCCGAGTCAGTCGTTTACCCCGTTTTCAGTGTTTGTTTCAATCGAACTGGGTTGAGCAAAACAAATAATGTGTAAACTGGAAAATATAAACCAGAACAAGGAGGTTCTAGAAGTCTCCCTCCTCTATCTCCCTTTTGATTGCTATCAAATACTTACACGAGTAATATTTACTCAAAACAAAACATTTTTGTGTCATCCAGCGATTCAAATTCGATCGAAAATGTTAAGGCAATGAGGTAGACATTGAAGTTTTATCAAATCAAAATGGCGCTGAAACATTATGAGCGATTTGGTTTTATCCTTTATTTTTTTCTAGCGGGGTCTACTCTCCCGTCGTTGTTTTCTTAGTTGGGTTTGCATCTCCTTTGCCTGTTATTTATACTTGTACAATTTTGATTGATTATGGAGTTTCTGGGTGGTGATATAATTCTTCTGTACATGTATTGATGAATGATACTCTTCAGTGTCGAGCTTGGCTTATACTTGTTACCAAGTGCTATGTCTTTTTACTTTTTTGTGGATCACTCCCTGAAATGCCAGCGTGTGTTAGTTTATACGTGATTTAATTTGATGAAAAGCTGCCTCGGTAAATTTCAATATAATTTAGTCTGCTCACCACCCTAAAGATAATTTGCAGTCGATCCTCATAAATAGTTGCCGTTTTCTTTATAAATCTCTGGATTATCTATATCTACGAACTAAGGCCATAACAAATCACAGTTTTCATAAAATTCAAATCATCTCAAAATTTCTACACCATGTTGAAAGGCCGACCTACATTGTTCAAAGAATCGAAATAAATCCGATAAGAAGATTCTGAAAAATCCCTTCATTACCATGTGATCTGGAAATCTTCTCTTGCTAAAATTAGGTGACTTTATCTATTACAATCAGTCACGAGTACTTTTTACATCGATTTTTTTTCATGCTTATTTTGTTCATGGGTATTCGGCCATCTCACTCATAGTTTACTTTATGACTTAGTTATACTTTTTGTAAGAGACAGCACATATTATAAACTATTGGAAACTGAAATTTATGTGCAGAGTTGTAGAAAGTGAAGTATAAAATGTAAACGTGTTCTATAAATTAGACAAATTCATCTTAGTAAACAAGAGGGCCTATATTTATTCAATATTAAGCGATTTTCAAAATTTGTATCAAGATTAAAATTCATAGTTTCCCCCAAATAGCAAAGTGGCTAGTCAGACTGACAAGCCAACGTTCTTGTCAAAGGCACCCTAGACAACATCATTATTTTCAACATTCTTGGAGGTCTCAAAGAGAGTTTGAAACAGTTTGAATAAAGAGTGATAAGTCACAGTCTTGGGAGAATAATAAAACAGCGAAAAAAGAAAAATCCTCACAGTAATAAGGCTTAGTGCCGCTTCATTATAGCTTGCTCACTGTTTTGTAGAAGGACAAACCCATTTTCATAATATTACTATGTGTTTAATACAATCTGCTACTTTCACCTGTACGATTATTTATTTTACACAACTCTGCATAGCATTTAAACAACTTGATCATTGTGACTGAATGCTCAATAACCATGCTCCATTGGAAACTATTCAAAACTAAAAAAAAAATTGATTTAAAAAAATCATAACCGTTCAAGTAGTGATAATTACAATTCAGTGCACAACTCAGTATTTGAGGAACCCGTTTCGGCGTGTGCGTATGTGTGAGTGTGTGTGTGTGTGTTTGATTGAATGGAGCTTTGAGATATCCTGAGGTATATTGTGGTGTCAGCAATTCTATACCACCACCTGGAAATGTGTTTAGGTATTACTGTAAAGGTATTATTGATTGTTGTGTAACATTTTTTTTGGTACATGAAAATATTTAAGAAATTAATATTATATGTATTTTATTTGTGTGATATTAATAATGTCAATAAGATCTTCATTTATTTCTCGGAAAAAGAAAAATCATATTTTGTACCCCATCCATGACTCATTGGGGTTAGGAATATTCACGAATATCTTAATTACTTTTCATATGAGGTGTGAAAAGATCTTTGGTACCTGATGATTGTATTGGTAAAGTTAGATGCACTGTAGTATTTGTTCTATCTCTTTATTAAATTCCTTTTTGATTACATATGAACTCCCATTGCGATAATATGTTCATTTTGTTGAATAACTAGTTTCATAACACTATGTTTTTCCAGGAAAATGCTAGAAAAAAATCAATATTATTTCGGCAACAGAAACAATTTATCCCACTGATTTTAACGTTTCGCATTTTTGTCTAAACAAAAGATTAAAAAAAAAAATCAATGCTTTTTTTTTGTTTTGTTCTTTTTTTTTTTGTTTTGTTTCTCATACCCAATACTAAGTAAATGCTCTGTGGCGTAAAGAAATCCACTTCGCAAAGCGATTGGTAAATGTGTTCTATATTGTTGCCAGATAGACACTTTCGTGTAAAAAACGCAAGAAAAAAAGGTAAACTCTTTTTCTCGAGCTCTTAGCTAACGACACGCAACGTGTTAAAGAGCAATTTCAGATAAAACATTATAATACCAATGATGTAAAAAAATAATTAAAACGTTAATTGGCACTAAAAGTTATGTTAGTGCAATAATGTGATGGTAATTATGATGATAATAATGATGATGATGATGATGATGATGATGATGATGATGATGATGATGATGATGATGATGATGA
>BLXT01007159.1:1449952-1464054 GCA_019648995.1 Plakobranchus ocellatus | reverse complement strand
CTTTACAAACACCTTGTTCCATTTCATTCTTCCCAATCTCATTCCCTCCCTCTCTCTAGAGTTCATGACTCTGATTTTGTCTGAGTTTATCTTTGGTTTGTCCGTCTGTCTGAATGCCTGATGCACATAATTCTGCTGCAAAGCGTCTCACTTTCCTTTTTGTAACATGTGCTCTCCATTATTTCTGTGGTATCAAAATGTAGTTCTAGTCTATTTGAGTTCAATTCTCTTTTCATTTCCATTTCTTTCTATTTTAGTATGACAATGCGCAAGGGGCCTTTTCTAGCTGTTTATAAGCTCGTTGATCATTACAAGACCATCTCGGTAGCTAAATTCTGCAATTTATGTCCCGAAGAATCTTTGTGGTACAGCAGTTAGTAAAATGGTCCTGGATTTGCAATGAGCTTTGCACATAACCAGGCCAGAAGAAGGGCAAAAGAGACAACGACCTAGTTAGCGCGTTTTTTGTTGACAAGAAATTAATTCGTGTGCTCTCCAAGATCAAATAAGTAGGAACTCTCGATCATTTTAATATTAAATGTTTTAATCGAGTATAGATTGAAAAAAAAATGTTTGAAAGAGATTAAAAAATAAAACGGATATCTTTGTATAATAACACAAGGAAGGCGGAAAGGGGGAAAATGGGGATGGGAATGGGTGAGATGAGAGATGAAAAGGTACAGAGGAATAGCAGAAAAAGAGAGAGAGAAAATATTGCCATGCCTTCAATATCATAATTGCAAATAGTCTGTTTCAACTCAAACATAAAACAAAAGTTAAATATGTCAAAACTGTTTATATCATAATACAAAAGGAACAGACTAGAAATTACAACAAGGGATGAAACAAAACTTTCTCGAGACATAAGTGTATGAGATCATTCAAAATAATATGCTAGGAAGTACAAAAATACTATAATTATTATCTACAATGTAAGATAGAATTTTCCGCAAGCGTTGAATACAAATTGTACTACTTTATAACTTCACAAATTGCTACTAAATGCAATTTCAAGTAGTAGGCTTTCTTTTTTATACAAAAATTACTCAGTATTTCTGTTGAATAAGCCCATTTTTTCTGTTTACTTTACTGGTTATGTATCTTTCTTTAGGTATCTTTATCTGCGCTCTTCTCTCTCTCTATCTCTTTCTCTCCCTCTAGTACACTCTTTCTTTCATTCCACAGAATCCTTATGTCCCGCCCGATTACAAAATATATAAAACATATATAAAAAATGAATGCGATTGTATAGAATGTCAATGTCATTCCAAGAATATTCTATATTGGCACACTGGAAACTAGAATAGAACAACACAGATTAAAAAGATGAAACTTACTGGGAATGGGAGACAGGAGTAAGGATAGACATATAGATAGATAGATAGATAGATATAGATAGATAGATAGATAGATAGATAGATAGATAGATAGATAGATAGATAGATAGATAGATTGTAATAACATACTAAAATACATAAAGAGAGAGAGAGAGAGAGAGAGAGAGAGAGAGAGAAAGGAAGAGAGAGAGAAAGAGAGAGAGAAAGAGAGAGAGAGAAAGAGAGAGAGAGAGAGAGAAAGGAAGAGAGAGAGAGAGAGAGAGAATGGAACTCTAAATATCTTGACATAATTTTTATATTCAACTAATTATTATGCCTGCACATCCCTACATAATAATACATCTACAGCATGCCTCAATGAGCTTTAAAAAAATTATAATCAGAAACACTCAAGAATCAAAGGATTTTTTATGGTGAATTATTCATTAAATTATCACAGTATTCATTTCTCATGTTTGCAATATATTTGAAAAATGGACAACCATCAACTTAAACCAGGATTAATTTAAACTGGTGGTTGTCTTTTCTCTTTTATCACCACTACACCAACTGCTCTGTATTTTCAGGATTCTTAGATTTTTTTTTCTTTATTGCCGAAAATGCTGCGCCTGAATTGCTTTATAAATTTTCACTTTTGATATTTTTGGTGATATTTCGATAATAATAATAATAATAATAATAATAATAATAATAATAATAATAATTATAATAATAATAATAATAATAATAATAATAATAATAATAATGACTGTCACGGTAGGGGGATATAGAGAAACGACGTGGATTTAAACGTGTTGAAGACGAACTAATAAGAGCAATACGCTCAGTAGGAACAAACGAATGTGCTAATCTTTTGGGCCAATTCCCATTTATTTTGCTTGTAAAAGCATATAACATTCGCATCCACATTCCTTGTTCAGGTCCACTCCGGACTTAGTATAGCTCAGTTGAATTTTAGTCGGCTCCAAGACTCTTTTTAGATGTAATAATTTCTGAATCCGTTCCTGGACTGTTCTTTAGACGTAGTTTAATTTTGATTTCGTTCCAGAATTGTTCTTTAAGCATAGCTTAATTTTCAGTCCGTTCCGGGACTGTTCCCTGTGAAATTCAAAGACGGAATGATTTCTTATTACAACATTTCGACTTATTTGCATGCTCATTTCCATAGTTCAAAACTCATAATTCATATCGTTAACGCTTACATACTTAGATTTATAATCTATTAAACTTTACCTTGACCTATCTAGCAAAATTAAATTAAAATTTTTGAATAAACAACTCTGAGCATCTTCACGGCAATGTTTTTGTTTCGTTTTTGTTTTTTCATTTTAAACCTTTGTGCTCTAAGTATGAAATGACTTATTTAAGGAGACAGTGGATCATGACAATGGTAATGCTGAATGGTCATGTTTTGTTATTCTAATTCCCCTCCTCCTCCTCCTCCTCCTCCTCTTTCTCTAATTCTTCTTCTTCTTCTTCTTCTTCTTCTTCTTCTTCTTCTTCTTCTTCTTCTTCTTCTTCTTCTTCTTCTTCTTTTTCTTCTTCTCATTAGTATTGTTATTATCATGCAGCACAAATCTTCTTTAAACATGATTGTTATTTTTTTTTATAGTGATCGGAAACTCCGGTTGTACGATACAAATAAGTTATTGCCCTTGTTGCAAAAAATTTCACTAATATGCTTTATTGATATTCTAAAAACAACTTAAAGTTTAAAGTCAATACTTTTTTACGTGTGAAATATAAATTGTAACGAATACTTTGTCCAGTCTTGTTACTTTGACATTTTCAGCTATAGATTCACATACTTTTTCTCCCCTTCGTTTCCACTCAAAATATTGTTTTCACATAATTTATTTTAAATTCTCCTTCCTTTTTTCCTTCTTTTTTCAAAACGCATGCAAAACCCATAAACCCTTGTTTTATGGTATTAAATGCGTATAACATAAGTTGTTCGAAAGCCATATTTTTCAGATCTGAAAATTTTTCCATCGAAACTGTACTTTTTCTTGGTAACATTGTGTCTCATTATTAGCCAAGCGATGAAAGTAATTGATGCTAAAGTCAACAAACATCTCGTCTGAGAGTGCTTGCGAGGATTTTTCTATAATCCTGTGGTTACAGCTGATTAACAGATCCTGTTTCTATACATATTCCTGTATTTCCTTGTTTTGGGATTTTGCTAAAAAATATCTCGTACTTGTTTTTTTGCCTCCTAACTTCTTTAAAAACATAATTACTTTCTCCATAACGAGTCTAAGATCATTAAAATCGCAATAGCGTTAAGAGCACATAAGCATTTAGGAACTAAGGGGGTAAAGAAGAGAGAAAAAAGGGATAACCAAGCTATTATAAACCATAAAAAATGATGTCAAGATTATTAAGTAGAGCAAAGACTCTTTAAATAGCTCGGCGGCTCTTGAATTTAAAAGAACAAAAAGCAAGGGGAAACAAAAAATTAATCATGAAAAAGTGTCGTCATTCTTAAACAGGACATATTCAGTTCGAACTTCTGCAAATAGCAAGATAAACAGTTTTAAAAAGATGTCAGGTTTAAAACACAGGTAAATGATAATTATCTTTTGAGTAGAACATCGTTTCCAGCTGTATGTAGTTTAAAGTCAAAGTAATCATTTCTCTTCTTGTCTGTAAAATATTGCAACTGCCTCCATAAAGTTTTTAATTAGGCGATTAAACAGGATCCTGCGCCAGCATTCTGGTACCCCGAGAGACGTATAAGGCCAATCACAGTAAAACTGTATGAGAGAGTAATGTGAACATGACGCCATTGATTGATATGGATTTTTAAAAATGCTAGTTGAGTTTATATTTACTTTTGTGACTTAAGCAAGACGTATGGGAATCCTGGAGTAGTTAAGGAGGTTCGGCATTTAAAAAATGTTATAAACGGGGAGAGTGAAAGGTAATAATAATAATAATAATAATAATAATAATAATAATAATAATAATAATAATAATAATAATGAATATTTTTATGGAGATACCAGCGAAGGTTTATGTTACAGGAAAACACACTTCGATTTAACTGCAAGCGATTACATGGTGCACCATGCCTAGAATTCTACATTGTTGTTTACTAGAGTCATGATGAACTATCGTTCCTGGATAATAAATTACAAATCTAACTCAACGCTATGTTCGTTTTTACCGTTGTGCAGAGCTTTATGGATGTATTTACAATGATTAGAATGAATGAACAAAAAGTTATAGCTCATGCAAAACGTTTTTCTTTCTAAATCCTGTCAAAAGATGATTCTAGGAAAAAAAAAAAGTAATTGTTTTTTTAAGAAATACTCAGAGTGTCTCTTCTATTTTGCCTCTCCAAACAAAAAACACTGGCTAAACTAACATTCATCCAAATACGGCGCTAGATAAACATTAATAAGACCATAGGTTTTGAGAAGTTTGGAAAAGAAATTTAAAACAGATAGTCCAAATGTACAACACTAAAAGGACGATATTTTAATTTTTTTTTTTATAGCCTTGGAGAAAAGAACAGCCAAAAGAATATCTCTTTATATGTTACATTTTATACATTCACAAACCGAAAAATTTGTTCTTCAATTTCGGTTTTATAGAATATTGAGCCCCTTAAGTACATGGTTTTGTCTTGCAATCCTGATTTATTAGGACACAAGCATGGATTATTGAAGATTTTAAAAGAGTTCACTTTGTTTCTATAAGGTCTTAGAAAGCATTCAAAAGTTTAAACCACCAATTGAAACGCCCTATCTTTAAAAAGCATCACAAAATATATACAAGTTGTTTCTAATTTCAGCACCCTATCAACTTTCCGAAAATGATACTATACTATAATTCAAGACCTCTATCATTGTGTAGCTATTTAAGCAAAAAGAGCATTGTCACATTAGATTTATACACTTTTTTATATATCAGTTATGATAACATTTGTGTTTTTTCACTCGCAAAAACTAAATACTAAGACTTTTTATTTAACTAAACGCATCGTATCAGAATATTTCTTGACACATATTTCTTCGTGGCCCTACAAGATTATTGTAATGATCAGGAATAGGTTGAGATGTTTAAGAATACAATTATAAAGATAAAGATGCCAATATTTCAATAATTCAAAAGCATAATTTTAAGCATCTCCGAGTTGAAAACCAGTTATTCTTTTGACACCTCATATTTAGTCCTTGCTTAGTGAAACATTCCTTGCAAAAGCCAAAGCAGTTTTCAGAAAACTAACACTTTTTTAACTAAAAAACAAAAAAAGTCGCGGTCACGACTCCGAATTCCCTGCTCTTAATATTACACGTATACCAGTTTGATGGTATTGACAAAGTCCTACGAATAAGTTACAAGGCCATACAAGTAAGCCTATTATTAGAGAAAACGAGAACCATTAGAAAAGCTCTAGGTAAGAATATTATAAAACTGTATAAAAAAAAAATAATGTAAAAGTCCGTTTCATTACATCAATATAAAATCGTGCGTCTATTGTTTTTAGTATTTTAGTCACACTTCAAAAAAGATCGGAAACATTCACATGGGCAAAATTTGATAAATGATGCCTTATCTTATTTTTAATTATATTTGAGCCGATTAATCGAATCATCCAGAAAGCGGATTAATATTAATTATCATTGATTTATTGCTAACATAAGTCAACTTTGACAGTCAAAAGGGCAAAACGTGATAGTGCATTCTATATTTGCGATTGAAAATATACGAAAAAGGTAAACTAATTTCAGTACATTTTTTTTACTTTGTGAGCAGCAACATGAATAATGAGATTCATTAAGAGGTGAAAATAATTCCATCTTCACTGATCAAACAATTAGAGGGAGATTTAAATGTCGCTGCAAATGTGACATTCATTTACAGCGTTCAGAGCATCTAATTTGGCCGTGATGAAGCCACTAATAAGGGGCGGTAATTGATAACATGTCGAGAAGATAAAGGCGAAAACCAATTTAAATTGGCATATTTTCACCTGCACCACGGAGCTGCTGAATATGAAGATTATTCAACAAGAGCATAAACGCTTTAACAGTGCTTCATCAATCAATTTCTATAGTAGAGCCTAGTGGACATGACACAGTTCTTTTCAATTTTATTACAGAAAAATAAGGTATAAAGGAAAAAAAGAACGAAAACTATCTATTGCCACACAGTAGGCACAATTTTGATACAGAAAATCTTGAAATATTTTTCTGGAAAATGGTGGCAGGTTCGAACTCCCACGATAGAAAGATCGCTGCAGATCTTAGGGCGGGTTTGCCAGCCATCTTGACCCTTAAGCCATTGACAGCAGGGAAAGATAGCAATGTAGTTTACAATGAGATCACAATGTTTAGGGCAGAAAGGATAACAAAGTCAGATACTTATACAATGAAGTAGTCAGATGTGCTAGGTCTAAGTTGAATATGTATTAGATAAGTGAGTGATCTAAAAGTACACTGCTTTTATTCTTCAAGAAAAATAAGATAAGCTAACTTTTTTCCACGTAAATGGAGAAACGTTTATCAAAGTTAATGCTGGTGCAATTTTAGAAATTTGAGAGAGAGAAAAAAAAAACAATTTGAGTAATAAGACTTTACTAATTTAACATGTTAACCAAGACTTAACCCATCAGACTAGAACATGAAAAACGATTTCAGAGTAATGAACAAACAAGATTAGCTGAGAGATGCCGCTACTGGATCGTCTCTCTTCCTTGCTGTGAAATGTAGTGCAATTGATAAATTAGATGTATTTTACCTGTAGAATGAAGCGGAATTACAGTTCTGTCACTTTGCCTATTCTAGAGATTCACCTGAGATGCGCTTGTGAACCCACTCTTCAATTACGAGAAACCCGTCATGCAGTGTTTCCAAGACTGATTGCCATGTTGTTTTTTTTTTTCAATCCTATATGGAATGAATAATCGTGTGAGCTCATGTTATACTTAATTGAATTACATAACCGCGAATTACTAAGCAAAAAGGATAGCAAGGGAGGGCAGTTGAGCCTTCAGAATATGCATACCCACCGAACAGCAACGATTCTTCATTTGACAGGTAACACTCGTTTACATTTATTAATTCTGTTGTCCTGCTCAATAGTTGGGTTTACCTGAGATTTTAAAGCATGGACGATTTCAAATCAAATACACAAAGAAAAAGTGAGAACTAGTTTTACCAGATTCAGCATTCTTTTAAGAAATTTTGCGATTGCTATTTCATTAGACCAGCCAGTGGTCTGTAGCTCAAAATCGTGAAATAACTTTGCCTCTGGCTGCAGAAGAAAAAGCTGCTGTTGGCGTGTGATGAGCTTTGAATATTCTTAAACATTTTTCTCCTTTCGATTTTTTTTATGCGTGATGACAAAAAGTTTTGAAGAAAATCGAAGAGCTAGGGTTAAAAATGCCATTTTGAGAAAGTGACTACTCAAATGAGCCCATCCTGGTGATGTGCACTGAGTATTACAATCACAATGGGGTGTTAGAGGGAATCGGACTGAAGCAAAGGCTCTATATGACAGATAGCTGTTCTCTCGGAAATGTGCATATGCTTGTTGTCCATAGAATAAAAAATCTCCACCGTTGACCTGTAACAAAGCACAAAGAGATGATTTAGCACGCAACATCAGCAAGTTAAGCTTCACTCCTGGCGTAAGGCTCTTAAAATACTGTAGAGCAATAAAGAAAGAAAGAACGGTAGCTCATCTGGTAGAACAGTTGGCTACTTGGTGAGAAGTTCGAGGTTCGAATTCCAGTTCGGGGCTCAGACAATTTTGTTATTGCTTCTCTGTGGCCACCCAGCACTAAGAGGGCAGCTAGGTCTCTTAAGGCCAAAGTCAACGCGACGAACAAGCAATGGCAAACCACTAAGAATGCTGTATGCTAAGAAGAATTAGGACCCCACTGGTTCCCACCGCTTAGACAAGGCACGGGACACACTTTAATTTTTTTTACTTACAATAAAGACGTTTTCAAATGCAGGAAAATCTTAAGCAGCTTGGTCGAAAATTGAATACTCCTCTGATAAATCTGCACACCAAGCCGTACGATCCCATGTTAATAATTTTGGTCACAGCAGCTCATGCTATGTTGACGGGTTACTATCGGCTAAGAAAAGGCTCTAAGAATTCAAAATTTTATGTCACGTGATCATTACAGAGCATTATTGCAGTATGTAACCTTTTAAAAACATGTTATTTGGTTTTCATTACTAGAGAAAATTTTGATGCGCAATTGGCATCACATTCAAACTAAAGGAAAACAACAAAACATCAACAGCCAAAATATGGAAACATTTTTACATTGTGAATGGCATTTTGCAACTAGTTTTCAAGCATAATAAATTGATTTAAAAATACAATAATAATATCAAAACAGAAATGGCTCAGAACACGATACGAGGGCTTTGAAAACAATCTAATTGCAAACGATATCTGAAAAAAAAACCAAAAAAAACAAAAAAAAACGAGTTTGTTTTAAACCTCCGGTTGAGCTCACATTCTGTCTGCTGCAAAATTGAAGATTATTGAGAAAATTTTCACTATCGATCTATCAAAATGTAGGAAAGCAGGAAAGGAACATATAAGAAATCACGTACAACAGCAATAGAGTTATAATTTTTTTTGCATCATTATTAAATTTGAAAAGTGTTTTTGTAAAATTTGAAAAATAAAAGAACTCATACAAACGTTTCTCCATTGTTGTTCATAACGAAAAGATGTCAAAACAATTTGCAAATTGTATTTCAATCAACTAATAATGATTATCTTTGAACATCTGAGAATATTTAAGATTTTTCCGTCTTATTTTTATGCAATTTCTCCCATAAACTTGATTTAGAAAAGTTTAAAATAAAAATTTATTGGAAGAAAAAAAAAATCAATTTTAGCTTTAAGTGGACAAGGAGCAATTATAAAAATAATGTAATTACCTTATTGTTTCAAAAACAAAAAAAAGACAGAAAATGATCAAAACAAAATGAATAAGCAATACAAAGATGTTTCAAAAGAGTTTTTTTAACCAGGCACACAGATGCCAAAATTTGACAAGCTGGCACTTTTTTTTTGTTTTCTTTGCGTTTTTTTTGTTTTGAAAAATACATTTCAATTCGTTCGCAGTTCCTAAAACCAACTCTTTTTGTGAAAACGTCCAGAGAAAAATGGCCTCTCACAATATAAAATTCCTTTGTCTTGTGGTTAGAATCTCCTCTAAAGCCAAATCCACATTGTGCCTTCAAAAAGGAATTATTCATACTTTTTCGTTGCTTACTTAAAAACTTAAAGTTGGAGAGACTCCTGGTTGCCAATTTTGGCTTCAAACAACATAGCACCTATTGAACTCCAAATCTTTAGGCTCTAATTCTCTCTACCCGGACAAATTTAGCAAAGAGGGAACTAAAAAACGAACAATTCCTTAATATCCCCAATCACGATGATTATGTTTTGCTACCTAGATAGAAAGATACTCATTATAGAGCGAGGCACTATAATATTCAGAGAAGACCTTACCTCATGTCATTGCCTGAGCACCAATGCCGTGAGTCCTAAGTGTCCCTCTGCTACTTTTTTCTGATTATATTTGGATTTTTACTTTATGGCATATTATTCTGGCTTGGCGAACACCCAAAGTGGTATTTGGCAACCATATTATGTCACAAAATTCTCACAAAACTTTCTGAATCCTGTAATTTTCCGAATCGTGGAACAATTGCTGAAACATAAGCTTCCACCTCATGAAGCTAAACGTGTTCTTTACTTTTTTTGACCCAGAATGCATTGTTTTGTGCGCATCAAGCTTTAACCGCACTCTATGTTGAGAATTTTTGCTTGGTCTCACTCCTTATTCGAGGTAGAGTAAAATAGAAAGTTTTCCTAAGATTCTCCGTAGCAAAGTGCCATCTCAAAGGTACTGCATCCATTGCATTTAGACGTTATCAAGATATCTTTTGTAGCCTTGTGTTGGATGAAATAGTCCAGAACAGCATCTCAGTTTATCATCGGTATTCCTATGACAAATTAACTCACTGTGCTCTCCATTTTGAGGAAGTGCATGAATTAAGTATTGAATTTATATAAACTGTGACATTTATCTAATCATAAAGAATTTCAGGGTAAATTGCTTATAAAAAAATCAAATGATGTAAGTACTGTATAATTATAAGGGTCATTTCGACATCTCTTCTATTCTTTCAAACTCGTTGCTAGTTTTTATCATTTGGCTAAGAGATATTCTCTGGAAAACAAAAGCTACCCATAAAGAAATTTAATAGGTTTTCACTTTTGATTTTGCACCACGGCGATCAAAGGTCCGAAGGCATTGTTATTATTTCCAGAGAGAAGTTGATACTGCGAAAAAGAGACTGAGTTGATTGGTGTCAAAATGCTATAAATGATATAATATGCAAATTGTAAAGAAGTTTATTGACATTTAAAATGAGTATGCCAAAGTAAAGCGTTGTGAACAACATTAACCCATTGATGTTCTTGTGGATTTTTGACAACTCAAAAAAATTTATTTATGCTTTACACTTTAACCTTTAGCTTCTTTATACTTAAGGACAAATTGTAAAAAAAAAAAAGTGTGAGCACGAGACCTTCGTGCGTTTACAGTAGAATGCAACATCACTTTAATATTAGATTCACTTAAATAACGCTAAGGTTATTTTGTTCTGATTTGTTAACTAATTTTTCAACAGCCCTCGATCTAGATATAAACTGGATCTATTCTAGATCTAGACAATACTCTAATAATACGTTTAATTAAAAGTATGTAGTAAATCTGGGTTATATCTAGATTTGAAAAGTATTCAAAACCGCTCTAAATTACATGCAAGTGAAGAATTAAATGACAATACATTCTTCTTCTTCTTCTTCTTCTTCTTCTTCTTCTTCTTCTTCTTCTTCTTCTTCGTCTTCTTCTTACTATTATTATTAAAAGCGTAATATTCAGATCTAGGTTATTGGCATCATGCTCGTAAACTCAAACAATTTGACGATGTTGCGTGGGTGCAACCATTAAATTTTTTTTCGATCTCAAAACAGTTAATACTCACATCGACTACTCCTAAGCCATTACGAATGTGAAGGGGCTCTGAATTGTAAGTACATCCCCATGGCCCAAGGAAGTCCCATACAAAATTAGGTGCTTTTGTCCAGAGCGTAAAGGTACTCGATATTTTTTGCCCTAAACGTCCGGACTAATGTGTCTCCTAATGCCAGCCAAGACATAACTCTGCCGATGCCCGGGCAACACGATTTGCAAGAGAACACATTGGAAATGAACCATTGTTTTTTTTTTTGTTTTTTTTAGAGAAATTGCCATAGATTAGCAGAATTCTGTACAGCACCAGATAATGTGTGGGTCAATAGTGCCCATTCTTCTTTGTCGCTGATAGAAACATTCATGTCTTTTTTTTTTTTTGGTGTTTTCTCATTATTCTGTCGGGACTTCACCTTTAAACTATATCTCATCAGTCTATCTAAAACTCGTGGTTACATATTGCGAAAAAAGAGTTAAGTTTGTAGCATTTTATGTGAATCACTTTTACTTTCTCTCACTAATTGTATCTTTGTAAGTCTTTGCGCTAGGCTTTCCTTCTCCATAATATGTCTATTCTGCATATTTGTCTGGTCATGTATTTGCTGCTCGAGTGTTTTCCATTAAAATTCTATCCATTTTCATTCAAGAAAAGCAACTCTATAATATAGCAGCTTTCGCTTAAAAAGAATGATGAAGCATGCTTCATGAAAACTCAACAGATTCATACTATATTTAACGTATCTTAGTAACTTTATCTTTCGGGAGTTTTTGCTCTTGAATGTTTTATGGAGAAATAGATGATCATCTCTTTGAAGCTTAAAAGAATAAGTGGTTATCTACAAATGATAAAAACGAGTGGAAAAGATTGACGAAGCCTATAAAGTGCCTTTCTGTTCAGTGAGACATTCTTTACGTTTTGAGTGGCATAGTTAGAGGTATTTCAATTCAATATTGGATAGGTTGGAATCAAACTCATGGCGAGCGTTTAGGCGCCGCTTGCAATTTTGTTTTTATCGTGCAGAATGTAGGAAAACTCAAAGGCCAAAGGGAGCGAGGACGGGCAAAAGAGAATGGGGTCGAGAGAGAGACTGAGGAAAAAAAAAGTGAAGCACAGTAAGAGTGAAGAGCATTGCAAGACTGAAGATGATATGAAGAGGAATAAAGAAAAAAGGGAAAATAATATTTGCATTGTAAATCAATAATTTCTAATACTTTTCTCTGAAAAGAAATGAAAGAAAAGCTTACACTGCTGAACCCAGAGAAAGAGAACAGAGAAAAACATTTTATTAGAAGCGAGTGCTGGAAGCCACATAAGATCTCTTGACGCCAATACATGCCAGAGCTGAGGTCGCCTAAATATTAATACTCCCCTGAGGCCAGGGACGAAACTCATCTCTACACTATATGAGAAACTATACAACTAACAAAAGAGTTCGAAAAATGTACCATGATTTTTCATCAATAACTATAGTTAAACAATGTCATGGAAGATTATTCTTCTCAGAAGTTATCATTCCTCTTCAACTTATTTTGACATAAACCAGCCCATTGCAGACGCTGGACCCGAGGTCACTCAGTAGTGGACAGGCTTACTCTGACACAAACAATCGATCAAAGCCGCCACACTTGATGACCAGTTATTTGAGTGACATTAAGAATCTCTCTTGGTAGAAGTAGTTCAAATGTTAGTCCCTCAAAAGACACCTAAAATACCAGTATAGAGTTGAAAATCTTTGTTTATAATACTTAGAACGGATGAACGTAGTAGCACAGAGCATAAGCTAATTCCGCTAAATCTTTACAAAATCAAATGTGATTCTTTACGATAAAGCTACCTTCTTTTAACAAATGAAAAGAACATTGAACACTTTATCCACATTGAAAATAATATACGATTTTCTGTTGCTCTCTGCTATGTATTTTTCAAGATATTCCAGGAATCGCCCAGACGCTGTCAAGCAATATAGGATTTCCAAGTATTTGTGGAGTCTGCTATGAAGGATAACTTTATAATTATACTAGTTTCTGTATGAAACGTTTTGCAAACGGGTGAGTGGTACCTCAACACCCTGATTCAAAGAAAATATGAGAGAGAGAGAGAGAGAGAGAGAGAGAGAGAGAGAGAGAGAGAGAGAGGAAAATATGAGAGAGAGAAAGAGAGAGAGAGAGAGAGAGAGAGAGAGAGAGAGAGAGAGAGAGAGAGAGAGAATTGGTAAAGTACAAATTATCCAAATCTTGTCGTGAGATGTCACTTTAAACATCTACGTGTACCGTAAAGTCTAGGTCCAAATAACACGCGAGCGCTTTGAAATAAAACCGATGCAGAGATATTCCTTTATATTCCCTTATCTATAAATTACTAAAATTTAGCTTTGCTTTCATTCTGAGCTAGAATCTGGATAAGCAAAGTGGCACAATTCATTATCTAAGTTATTCCAAAACTAGATTCTAGAATTTAATTCATTGTTTGGCTCGTATGGAAGCGAAGGTCTACATTTTAACTTAGATATATAAATCAAGGTGTCATTGTCTACATTTATATCTAGGTAGGCCTAATTAGGCCTTCAGATCTAGATTCAAGGCCTAATTATAGCTTTAGATCCACGAGAATCTAGATCTAAACTAGCAAGAATTCATTCCTTAAATCGCTCTGTCATTGAGAGCTCTCTTTCTCTCTCTCTCTCTCTCCTCTCTCTCTTATTCTCTCTGTCTCCCATCTCAATAACGGTGTCTTGATT
>BLXT01007159.1:1400193-1411393 GCA_019648995.1 Plakobranchus ocellatus | reverse complement strand
CGGCTTAAAAGTTTAAAAAAAGGACATTTCAACAATCGAAAGCAATTGAAACCGCACAATTTTGACTGCGGAAGCAAAAGGGGCATGAATAGTGTGCTGCGTAATTTTTTTTTACCAGCAGATATCTAAGTGCGAAAGTTAAAAACAAGATAATTATGGGTTTGGCTATTTTATTATAACTAGAAGATCCTGCTTAAAAAAAAAATTCACACTAAACTTTATTACCGTTGTTCCCTTTGGTATTAGGTTGTGGTGCGCAAAGTTCCACATCAGCACTGTTCTTTTTTCAGGTGTGTAGTTAAAAGGAGAAGAAGAGACTGGATTGGTTAGTTTCTAAAGTTTTTTTTAATGATAATTGTAAAGAAATTTGTTGACTTTCAAAATATGCTCACGTAACCCTTTGTAGTTTATTAGTCTTATAACCCGTCCATAATCTCTTGACCCAAGATGTTTTACACTCCTTAGACACAGTGCGAATTTGCCATAGAAAGAAAGCCTGCTGATTTCAAGACATCTTTAAAAACACAAGCGTCAAAAGCCTTTATGTAATTATTATACAGCCTAAGAGAAGTGCTATCTCTAACTCTATTGCATAGAATTACGCCACGCATTTAAACGATCAACAAAGAGGGTTTATTCAAGAGCAACTCGTTGGCCTGTTTGTCTTAAACACAAAGACATTAAGATAAGTATAATGTTGCCACACGAGACTTATCAAAATTCATATGAAATCTTAGTGCATACTGGAACGGTATCCAAAAAAAAAAAATTCTCTGAGAATCAGTGTCTTGCGAGAAATTTCCCTCTCATATTTTACTTTCGACTGAGTTCTGTATAAATGTCCCATTAGATGATGCTCTACCTTTTGTAAGACAGACCATCGGTAAAGAGAGAGAGAGAGAGAGAGAGAGAGAGAGAGAGAGAGAGAGAGAGAGAGAGAGAGAGAACAGGGGGTTTCAAGGAGAAGTGAGAAAGACAAAAAGAAAGAGGGGAGTGAGAGAGGAGGGAAAGTGAGAGAGAGAGAGAGAAAGAGGAAAAGAGAGAGAGACAGAGAGAGAAAGAGAGAGAGAGAGAGAAAGAGAGAGAGAGAAATAGAAATGTTGCGAAGCGAAGAATAATTTTTACCTATCATTGCTCTTTTTTCATTTGCAAACGAAGTCTTCCTTTTTTTTTTTATCTAGAGTTTTTAAAGACATTTTCATGGACTTTCAAAAAGCAATATTGGATAGAACTCTTTCAGAATTTCGCCTTATTCAATTAGATGAAGTCTGATGCAGGCGTCTGTGGTACTTCGTGCTCGGCTTTTTTCCACCACACGTCGAGACTACTTTTTTCCTTAATTCAGTTGAAAGAATTTGGTGTTTACTTGATACAATTTCAACCTCGAAAAGGAAAAGAAAAACAGAGGCACGGCAGACATTTCATTGTATAGATAGATAGATAGATAGATAGATAGATAGATAGATAGATAGATAGATAGATAGATAGATAGATAGATAGATAGATAGAGAGAGAGAGATAGATAGATAGATAGATAGATAGATAGAGATAGAGAGAAAGAAAAGAAAACTGCTATGAGTTGAGTTTGTGTGATGGAAAGCAATATATTCTCATTTTGAAAAGGGAGAAAATAATTTTAATCAGGCAATTAATACTTTTTAGTGAAATGGTAAAAAATATCATGAATCTTTTTAATTATGTAAGCTGATGATTTGGCTTGATAAAAAAAAAACTATAGCTTTAGGATGATTTAAGAACGGGCTGGAAGATACTTAATTTTTTCGAAACAGCTGATCAATCAAGTAAGAAAATGTTTTCTTTGTGCGATTCGACGCTGGGCTAACATGAAAATACAATTCATTTGGGTATATTTAGGAAAATCTGAGTTTTTTTCCCTCTTACCATTTGATTGATGCATTGTTTAAGATATTGGCACATTTCTATAAATATGAGCATAATGTGACAGCTCTTAGGCTCGGGAATGCAGTAATTCTATAGCTCATTTTGGCAAAAGTTCGATTTATCCATTATGTTAGCCGCTTGAAGAATTATTACTCATTGAGCTGCTAGTGTTTTTTTTTTTTTTTCTTTTTTTAAACTGATACGTAACTAAAACCATGCATTATCCTTATAAGCATTTGAGTGTGAAGTTGCACGTGCATATTTTTAAAAACATACAATTCCACTTAATTATAATTGTTCCTCATTTTCGGGTTGATTGAACTGAAAAGTTATTCAATCAAGCTCCTGAAATGTGGGGTCAGGAATGACATACGGCGCTGAGTGATGGACACTACGCAAAAAAGAGACATAAAGAGAATAGAATCTGTGGAAATGTGGTGTTGTAGACCCCTTAACGAATAAGTTGGATGGAAAAAAAATTGAAGAGATCATTCTCAAACACCTGAACATACCACAACTTTTGGGCACGATTTAGAAAAGAAAACTATCCTTCTTTGGACATGCCTGTAGAAGCAAATGCTCAATTATGGAAGATGTTATACAGAGAAAACTCAAGGGCAAAAGAGGCAGAGAAAAACCAAAAGGAATTTCGATAAGATCTAGGATTGGACAGAGAGGAGCAAGACTGAAATCTTCATCACCATAGAAAGGAGAAAGGATTGAAGAGAGATGACCAAAGAGTAGTGAGGGCAGCCAACGTTTGTTCAAACCACGCTGGAACAGAGAGAAAATTTAATACCAAAATATGAAATATTTTTGCTTCCACTGTTCTTTTTATTTGAATCATAAAAGTTCTTGATTGATTCATCGCTTTGAAACGTGAACAGAATGTTGGTTTATTTCGCCAAGTGGAAGCGTCAATAAACAGGAATCAACAGTAATCTAATCGTTTGTCTTGATTTAAAGTGATTGATGCAGGAAGAGATTAAAAAAAACACACCTATTACTTTGCAGCAATTTTCAAAACACTTTCAGGCTTACAATTTCGTTTGTTTCTAACATTTCTGATAACTATTAATTTAATTCCTTTTTTAAAAATTATGCTTCATACAACATACCAACCGTAAGTATAATACAAATGATTTTGGAGAATACGATTTTAGTAAGACTGGCAGTGCTTCTCAAGACTTTCTAGTGCTATGCTGTCCAAGGAATAGAAGAAAGAGCAAAACACTATGCTCGAGAACAACTAATGAAAATTCAAGGATCTCAAAGGATACGTAAGACGTTTTTCATGTTCATAGAAATTTGTCTCCTTCGTTCAATAGAAATTTAACTTTGTGACTGTTTGCTTTTGTCAGGTACTTTATACTGCCGTAGACAAAAGCAGTGCAGTATTTGCGATTGATTTTACACAATTTCATTTGGCGCGGGCAGTATGTTTTCACTGAAAAAAAAATGAACGAAAAGGCTGATGAAATTTCTCTTTAAAATGTCGTATTTGTGCATTGTTTTAAAGTTATTAGCAGAAATCTTCACATGTAGGTCTAAAAAAAAAAATAATAAAAATTTAGAAATGTATGAAGAAATGTGCAGGATCTTTGGCGGCTGACGTCCAACCGAAGATATAACTCTCCTAATTTCTTAATACTGCACTCCCTACATTTTAAAAATAGAATGTTTTCCCTTTTAGCTCAGTTAAATGGTACAATATAGATTACGCTTCACCACCGTTGCCAAATGACTATTTCCTTCTCACCTCTTTTGACTTTGGTACTGAGTTAGTGCCAGAAACAATCTAGAATTCTCTTTCCCCAAGAGAGATTCTGGACAGAGAGTGACCGACAAAGGTCTTCACGGGAGGAAATTTTGCTCCAGCAAAGAGGACATGTTTCAGTCTAGGACTACAGTTTCGCCAAAATACTGTCCAGTACTTACCGTTGCATTTTTTGTTTTATTGTTTGGAATCGCTCACCACAAAAGCTTGCCTTTGTTCACGTAACATGTCAAAATTCAGACGGACTTAACATTGTAAACGTGGAATTTAAAAAAAAGTGGTTTTGGGAAGATTTCTCTCTGTAATAGTATGGCCTTTAGTAGACAGCAGGATTTCTTTAGGTCTGGTCAAGATCCAGCCATAATAAAATGACGGTGATGTTTTGAGTATCTCAAATACTGTGACGTTCAACAAATACGTCTTTTAAAACTTAGTGAAAATAAATTTGAACCGTCAGTGTTGGACTCTTGAACTCTATTACTGTTTTCAAGAAATTCTCAGCCTTTATATTTAAGGCGTCTATCAAGTCTTAAACGTTGTAATTTTGGACTTTTATTAAGGAAATTGTTTTATTTCTAGCTGCTCTTAATTCCAATACATTTTCAACTCTTCACTTTAAAAGAAACTTAGGTTTTGTTTTCATTTCGTATTTCCTCTTACTCTTAAACACAATGTCAAAGTTCTCTATTCAGCTTTCTACAGTTGAGCTACATATGTGATTGGTATTTTCTTTTTATCTTTGGTTATATCTTAATTCATTCAAACTGCTTGCGGCCAACATCTCTCTCTCTCTCTCTCTCTCTCACTCTCTCTCTCTCTCTCCTTTATAACTCTTTTTACCTTTCTCTTATTGCCATGTCTCCTTTTGCCTCTCCATTAAATTGAACCTTTTTTTCTCCCTTTCAATTTCACTATTTGACATATATAAATAAATAAATAAATAAATAAATAAATAAATAAAAATTATTTTGCCACTTATAAATCTGTCATTTTTGCTTGTGTATATTTTATCATCCTTCCTGATTATTGCTTTCTTCGACTTCTATCGATTTTCCTATAGTTATAAAATTTTATCTCGCCTTCACTATAATTTTTTCAACAAAAACATGAAAAGTAATTCATCAAAACAAAACAACTTGATTTGATTAAATGTTAGAGAGAACAATTATAGAAGTAAAGAAAAGAAGAATAGAAATCCTGTTATGAAGACGATAATAATTATTGTGAAGAATGAGGTACATTACGATTTTCTGCCTTATTGGACTACATAAACACTGCGGTTAGGCATTGCAATTTTTACAAAGTATTGACTTTGATTTCGCAGACCAACAGCAACATAATCTTAATACAGTGTGAATATTTTTGGTGCAAAAAAAGCATATTTTAGGTACAATAAACAGAGCATCTAATAACTGAAAGATCTGCAGCTGTTGCTGTTATTTATTATAGTATGAACGTTATTGCGTGTTTATTTCAAAACAATAAGAATTACGACATAGCCGCGTTTGTCTATGTTATTGTGAAAAGCACTTCATGTTATCTATCCATATATAAAGAGTTATATCTAATTAATATATATGTATATATATATGTATATAAATAAATGTATGTATGTGTGTATTTGTGTGTCTATATATACATTCATAATATTTTGTGTATGCACGTAATTTGGACGATTGCTGGGCAAAATACATATATCTAGTTTTAATGATTTCTTTCATAGCTTTTCAAAGTCTGAATCCATTTTAAAAAAGCATTTAAGATAAAAATATCCACATAATTTAATACGTGCGTTTGTATTACTCGTATGTTTGCACGTTTGTTGATATTGACAAATTCAAAATGTTTTAATTCTTCGATTTTCTTTGATTAAAATGCGGATCTTGGATATGAGAAGTCCTTTTCGTCGCGTATAGCAAGCATAATTATTATGATCTTGCGTATATTTAGTCGCTTCGTGGGATAAGTTGCGGTTTGATTTGTATAACATCATAATCCAATCTTTTTAGAAAAAAAAAATTATTAACTATTCTCTTCACATGCGAAAATTTCCAAAAAAATTTTGAAAGAGCAAGATATGGATGCAGTCACTACCTTGCATAAGAAGTGGAATGAGGGCTATTTTAATATTGTTCATTATATGCGAGTGTCATTATATTACTAGAACATTTTTCATTCGATTATGCTTATTGAACAGAAAACTACTTTAGTTATACTTTTAAACTATAGCTTTTCAGTATTCATCGAACCTTGTTTCTATCTCTATTTCAACTTTCAGCCTTGACAGTCTTATTTAGGTGAGTTTCTATATCTAAAATGTAATTAAAACACAATAAAAATGCACATTTTTTAGAATGGGCTATTGTCAGCAGTGGGCACAGACTTAAAAAATAATTTAAAAGATCAATTATTGGGACATTAGTCTCTTTTAAGTCTGACGAGGCATTTAAATCGTTGGTTTGAGCTCAACCTAAGAAAGGCCAAAAAAGACAGAGATCAATTGGTGGTGAAATGGCTAAATGCCCCAAAAATTTGATCATGTGGTTTTAATTTTGATAAATTGGCCCCATTGCTTTGGATTTATTGATTTTGATTTGTATAGCTTAAATCGGTGTTATACACACCAACCCATACACACATCAAAACCTTTTTAAAAAATAAAAAGTAATTTAAAAGCTTTCAAAAAATAATTTTATTTATCTATTTTTAAGCGTGTTTGCTGTTTAAAAAAGCTAACGAATTTAATGTGAAAAAAAAATCACGGACAGAGTAAGTCAGGATTTAATTAGAAAAGCAACAAGGCCTAAAGGCTGCATGATTATATAATGATATCGATCACTACTCGCCAGCGAGAATATCCTCAGTGGTGGGGCAGATGAGATGGCGTGATACACCTGAGGATATTACACATGGGGATCATCCATTACATTCATTAGTATTGGCTTTATTAATTTTTACAAAATTTACTGGCTATGGTCTTGTAGAAAAGAAAACGGCGAGTCGTTCTCTATCGTTATTCGTTAGCTATTATATGAATATGTGAAACTTTGCTTAAAGAAGTGTCCACTTCAGTCCTTTTTCCCTTTGGAATTTGCACAAGCCTACATTACAAGAGTTTCTGGGCCGTATGTTTTATTTTTCCCCTTCCATTAGCTTATTTTAAACATAATCACACATTTCAGAAGTGATTTATAGGCAAGTCCATTAATTAATTTGCGGTTTCTTTCCTCAATTATCTTTGTTCGTTGGCAAGTACATTATTTTCCTTTATAAATCAGTGAAATATGTCTAATATCATCTGAATGGTAAAACGTGTACAAAACTCCTCGCTCGTAAGAGAGGCTTGGGAAAACAAATAACCCGAACGATATTATCTTTGTGAATAATGACAAAGGTAAATAAATATCGAATATTGGGATCATAAGATGTTCATTTCATAACACTACAAGTAAACTAGAGTTTTAATCTCCAACTAAAAGAAAATATGGGAAATGACAAGGAATCGATATTTCAGTCAAAATAACATCAGATCAGGAGCCACTACCAATATCATAGTCACTGACCCTAGAGTGCACAGGAAATCACACACCACCTCATCTATCGAGTGCTTGGTGTCAGAGAGAACTATTATCAATGTTATATTTCCAACAAAAAAACACTAGTTGACCGACTTGCGACTAATTAAAAGTCTGAAGATTGCTCTAAGGATGTTTTTTTGACTAATGATTTTATTCTTCTACTTTTGTACACTGAATACAAACCCACATGGATACAAACAACCCTAGTGTTGTATAGCGACGGTTATTATTGCTTTTTGCTAAATATGCCATTTGTCCTTTCTTTATTATAGCAAATACGATCTACATAGTTTACGCCCTTTTTTGTCTCAAACACAATAGCTACAAAAGTTGCTTTGTTTTCTAAGATTAGTACCATTGTGCCTTCTCTGTGTATTCCTTATTGTAGTAATATATTGAGCTATCTATTTATTATCTTTGCATTCACGATTTGCAAAGAAAGGCCTTTTTCTCATTGTATGAACTCAAAGGCAATATAATGCACACGATGGGTCATTTGGTGCTCTATTGCTTATAAACAAATAAAGACGCCGACTTGAATAGCGACTTCACTTCTCCAGTTCAAGCCCTGTAGGGATGGATGTTATCTCTAGCGAAGGGAATACTTTACATCCTGACCGGGAAAAGCTGGGTAAAAGCAAAACACTTTGCCGCCTGTAAAATAACTTTGATTGAGCTGAAATGCCGTAAGACTGAAATTCACCTCAAATGTATTGGCTTTCAAGGATTTAACAAACACAGCCGCAGAGTTTAAGAATTTCTGTGAACACTTTGCATTGCAAAATGACCTTGATTTATTTGATTTATGTTAAACTAGATTGTATTGGAACTAATTTAACAGATATGTCTGGCGGTATTTATTGTTATTGATAGTTTTTTATTTTCGAGATAGAAATGTTTCTGTGGCGTGGGAGCGTGTTGTGGCACAATGTATACCCAACATGCCCTGAGATCTGTCTTCTCTAATACTAGCTATAACGTTCACTTTATCATTTGGGAATAACTAATTCATTACATATGGTGCTTCTAAAATAAATAGAAGAATCAATTAATACATCCAATATCCAGTGTGTGCTAAAAAAAAATTAAAGAAAAAGATATCCCTCAAGCAACCTGTTCCTACTCACTCTCTTTTTTCTTATTCGAGAAGACTGCGTTGAAGATGTAAACAAATGGGTCCGAATGGGGCAAGGCAAGAAAAATACAATGGCAATATTGATATTGCAACATAAAATATAGCTCTCTTCATCCACGCTGGCTTACAGAGGACTGAAATATTTTAAGTATTGTTATGTCTGGGTTTCTCGCAATAAATTGTACGCAAACTGACGTCTGCCTTGGGAAAAAGACCTGAAGTGACACCAAGGCATACATCATTTACTACATGTAAATTCTAAATTATTTATTTTTCCTCCATTTAATAAGATTTGATATACTTATTATATTTGCAAATTGGCACAATTAACTTGTAAATAATGTGATAGTTGCTAACTATCTGTTTTATAGTGAAACATATACGTAAAAGTTTGTAGGAATATGCTAGATTGTCGAAATAAGAATTCGACGACTAAAATAATTTGATGCGTTGTTCTTTTAAAAAAAAAATTTTCGAATTGAGTGCCAAGAAAATTTAGATATCATTGTAAATGCGACTCCAAAAATTTTCACATTATTATAAACCATTTTTCATGAGGGTAAGTGTGCGACAATTTTGTAATTGACCGCTTTAAAGTATTTAACAAGGTACTAATCACAAATAAACCTGTAGAAGAAAAAAAAGGGAATGCTGCTTTAGTTTAGTCATCAGTATAATAAAGATTCAACAATCTGTTTTATTATTCCCGTTTGACCATACAAGAAAAAAATTATTTCCCAAAAATAGTTCTCTCTGTTTCTTTTTCTTTTTCCTTTGTCTCGTTCCCCCCCCGCGCGCGCTCTCTCTCTCTCTCTCCCTCCCTCTTTCACCCTCTCTCTGTATCTCTGTGTTGATCTACTTATTTGTCTGTTTATCTATCTATCTATCTATCTATCTATCTATCTGTCTATCTATCTATCTATCTATCTATCTATCTATCTATCTATCTATCTGTCTATCTATCTATCTATCTATCTATCAATCTATCTATCTATCTATTTATCTATCTATCTATCTATCTTTTTTTCTCATTTCTCGCATCCTCCTTTTCTTCCCCGGCTCCGTTTCTTTTGTTTACTTTTTCTATCTTTTTGTGGCAGACTTCGTCAAACCCTGCTTGTGAGGCAGGTTGAATGACAAGGTTACTTTGGTCAATAAATATAGCAGTTAGAGAAAAACACAAGATCTGAGAGCGTTCGTAAAATGCAAACACTCTAAAATATATGCTATAAATTTTAATTGATATCCAGGTTTTGCACAAATATTACATCTTTTTTTAAGTAAAAAAAGACATTTTTCAAATATTCTTTTTATAAACAATGCCAGTATAGAAGTTGAAAGTATACTGTAAACTAATGTTTCAAAATATGCTGATTCAGCGTTTTCTGTGGTATGTACCAGATAGTATGTCTAGCTAATATATCAATATATACTCTATAGCTTTTCAAAATTGTTATTGCACATCCTGCCAGAGCTTCGATGGTTTATCGTAATCTATAACTCAATCTACAGCCTAAAGGGAATAACAAAGTCATTTATTTGATAGGCAAATAGAATCATCTTGGTGCGCGATCGCGATAATCAAAGTTAAGTCTTCTTTGACGAGTTTGGCCCAGAAACGGAAATATCCAACTCTAGGGCAAAGTTTAATTTTTAATGGTATGGTTACATTAATGTCATCAGAAATGTTCTCAAAGTGTAGAGTGAAACATCAACTATAAATCAGATTGTAGGAACTTTGTTTTTCTTGCTTGGTGGAATTGTTCATAACCGCAAAGTTGACAGTTTTCTTCCTCGCATTTCAACTTCTTTATATTTAGTTTAAAGTCACGGCTTTTGAAAGACAATCATTTTTTTTCCTGTTATTTTTAAGAGACAGGTGATGTAATGATTTATCTTGTTGTGGGGAAAACATTATTTTGCAATTCATATAACTGATATGTCGACGATATAATTTGGCAGAAAAAAAATTGTACAAATTAAATAAATCCTCCTCGACAAAAATAAACATAGCTTCCTATTAATACAAAATGCACTGTTTGTTTTGAACAAATTAATCAACTCATGGGGGAATCTAAGCAAAATATCATTGAATTTGAGACACTTAGCAATAGAGGTTCAAACAATTTGTCTTCTCATTTTCTTCAGAGGGGAAAAGAAAATTAATCACAGCCGTGAAATAACGATATAGTAAAATTTTATGTCATTTTTAGTAAGTATTAATTAATTTTGGATAAATGGTTTGGGTTTAACTGTGGGAGAGGAAAGACAGAAATAAATTACTACAAAAGGCATTAAGGAAGGAAAAGAAGGTTTGAAATCAAGTGAAATATCTTAGTGGAAAAGTATATGGTCGTTAGAACATTTTTTCGTGGGTAGTTGGCAGGGTATGAGAAAAGCAAAATAATAGTTAAGCGAAGCATTTTTTCAAATAGTCAGTACATAAGAACAAAAAAAAAAAAAATAATAGAAGGAATAAAATGATTAGAGCCACATAGAGGAAAAAGGTTTGAAATGAGCTAAGAAAAAAGAGTGCAAAATAGGAGGGATGAAGAGGAGGGGAGACACAGTGAGAGAGGGAGAGAGTCAGAGAGAGAGAAAGAGAGAAAAAGAGAGAGAAAAAGAAAGAAAGAGAGAGAGAGAGAGAGAGAGAGAGAGAAAGAGAGAGAACGGATAAGTTGACTCAAACGTTCTATGCACAAGAAAAGTTAATAATTGTATCGTCTTGGAAACGATGAATTCCGTGAGAGGCGTGAAAATTAGAACTCTCTACAAACATTCATACACACTTTTCTTTTTCTATGGGAG
>BLXT01007159.1:1364501-1376709 GCA_019648995.1 Plakobranchus ocellatus | reverse complement strand
CCCCCCCCCCCCCCCCCCCCCCCCTCTCCACACGCACGCGCTCGCGCGCGCGCACATACACACACACACACACGCGCGCGCGCGCGTACCTTCCCTCCTCTGTCTGTCATTTTTTATTTACTTTTTCATTGGGGGATGAGTAATTATGAATCATATTGTTTTCTGTTTATCGAGCAGGCATTGACCGCCTTTCTACAGGTTCATCGCCTGAATGGTCTATGATCAAAAACAAATCCTTGCTTAAGAAAAATAACTCATAAAATATCCGTTTGAGAGTATTGCTCATTATATTATTTCCCTTTTCATTTAACAATTAAATGGGTTTTTTTTTTTTTCTAAACATGCAACTCTTTATAGGTTTTTGTAGGGATTATAATCTTCCAGACTTTCGATCTCACTCGCAGTTAGGAAATTCGGCTGATCATCGCAAAAAGCATATTAATGAAAAGAAAGTGGCCATTGATAAAAATGGACGAAAATATTATGCGTTTACTCCATAAACATTAATTATTTGAGCAAAATAAAAATAAAGCTTTTAAGTTTTAGAAAAAACAGAAGAATCAAAACATTTATATTTTCAGAATTTACAAAACTGATCAATAAAATTGGAAGAGATGGAAACCTATTGTTTAAGAAAGAAACTGATGAAGGCAAACTGACGGGCATATTTTCAAGTAAAAGTGATGCTGATTATATTCTTCGTGAAATGTTTACAATCTTATGCCTACAAAACTTACTTGCAACATGTGTATATATATATATATATATATATATATATATATATATATATATATATATATATATGTTTTTGATATTTTCACCAAATTCTGCTTTTAAAACTGTATCATCTGCATACCTGAATAAGATTCTCTCCTTTTATTTTTTAAGCCTGAAATATGATCAAGATTCCTTAAGATTATTTCGCTATGTAGGTTTTGTTTTCTTTCAATTCTTACAGATGCAGTTTAAATGTCTAATTACTCTCAGATCTTTCTCATCAATATTTCAATTTCTAGCATACAAAACAGCCCTGCACGCTTTACTTTGTCAAAGGCCCTAGAATAATCAATGAAACAGAGATGGAGATCACTTTTGCATTTCTATACACCTTTCCATAAGCATTGACAAGGCATTGACATGATGCAAAACCGAACCAAACCAAATCAAATCAAACAAAATCAAACAAAACCAAACCAAACCAAACCACCACCACCACCGCTATATTTAAAATGACAATAGTGCTAGTACATAAACAACAATAACCACAGGCGGGCAAAAGGATAAAAAAAATTCCCAAGATAAGCAGTCAGTAACGCAATTACTACATTCTATCATGATTTAACTATTGATGGTGGTGGTAGCGATGCTATTGATAATTATTGAAACTCCTAGCTTACAGGTTCAAACGATTTTTACCGACGGGCCTGAATAAAATTTTTAGTTTATAATTGCTTCTTTGTTACGATCGACATTAGTTGCAACCATTGAATCTGATTTGCACTTAAAATAATACTTGGATGTTTTAAGATCCAGCTTGATAGGCTGTTTGTTTCTATAACTTGCTCACTTTTTTGTTACCCCAGGATTCTAGCCCCTTTTTCCCAGGGTGCCAACAACACAATCAAGTAAAAATATCTCTGCAGATTTCAGGCCAAGTTTCACCAACTACAAAGCACCAACGCCCACGAACCTTACAATAGACTCCATCAAAATTATTACAAAGTAATTATACTGGCATCACGGGTGTGTTTCGTTACAGTGTGAAAAAGGAAATACTTTGTATTCGATGAAAGTAAGACAGACTTGCATTTTTAAGCGAGACAGCATCTTATTCACTTCCGAAATCATCTAAAAACTATTCATCTTCGTTGAGGCTCTCAGAGACATTCGGAAGGATCAGGGCGTTGTGCGCACATCACTTGATTCTGGCCTCAGCTTTATAGCTCATTTGGTTGTTTGGGATTGTATTTCACGACACGTTAGCAAATCTCTCTCGTGGAAACATGAGAGTGGCTAACTCAATCTGCGGCAATAAATTTATCTCAGAAATTACACAGAAGCGTACTTTTTAAGTTTCCCGTATCGAAGCCAAATTCCCGTTCTATTTTCTTCACAGATCTCAGTCTTTCGGTCTCTGTTTGGCTCGGCGCTGATGGCAGAGAAAACCAGCGACGAGGAGCCCCTACAGGTTTCAGGCTGAGTTAGCTCTCAACTGCTCTTCTACAAGATAACATCAGTGGCATTCGAATCCGGAAACCCCAGACCGAGAATGCAACAAGTCGCTGTGGCATGCTCCTCCCATCCTCGAGTACACCTTTGACCCCGCCATCTGCGGCGGTAGAGTGTAGGCACAGTACAAGCTAAGGACACAATCTCAGTTCGATAAATCGATCGTTCTGCCCAGTCCGCCGCAGAATGATGATCTCTGGGTTTCAATCCATCGCTTCCTCTAACAGACCGACCGTCTCTCTCAAATACAAATCAGATATTCAGAAAAAAAATTGTGAAATCATTTTATACGCTAGGCTAAAGAGGATTGCAATTTGTTCCAGAGATTCTTAAGAAACCAAGTTGTTTCAAGCAAATTCTTTTTCCTAGGTTTGCGATTCTGTGAAAATTCATGAGGCTTCTGTGACTTGCTTAAACAAATCCTATGAGAGGTTTAAATTTGTTTTTAAACTTGTGTGCATTTTGATACCCTTAAAACGTAGGACTATACATCGGCCCTATTTTAATGCAAGGATTTTGTAATTATCACATCAAACGATTTAATTGTTCTCTCGAAACAGTATGGAAATATCAGGAGCATTGCTACAGTTTGTCATGATCTTCAATTCTGTATTTTTTTATTTGAAATATTGTTGAGCTGTGTAAAAGTTGGCATAAGCATAAACAGCCAGGTTCTCTTTCTTCGAAAATGAGTAGGTGTTATTTATTTTTATAACAATGCCAACAAATAATTTGATGCAGCGCAAAGTAACCATTCTCAGGAACGTACGGCGTCAAAATATATTGGCCTGAACAGAAAGACCTCTAAGAAAGGCCTTAGAAAAAATATGAAGATAAAAGATACGGAAACTATCACAGGAAAGAATAACTATTTGGATGTGATAAAGACATTTACTTATCAAAGGAAATTAAATGGTGGATTGAATAGGAATGAAATAAAAAGACATCAAGAAGAAATATCAAAAAGCTTTGAGAAACATATATACATTTTAGACTGCTCAACTCAAATGCCAAATGCAAGGTAGGTAGACTAAGGGTCCACCTCAAACAGGGACGAAATGACTTCAAAGCTTCATGAAGTCTTGCCTCAGAAAAAAATATTAAGAGCCCACTGGCTACATACGCTTCAAAATGTTCCTTCAATTCAGTTTATCAACACCGAAGGACAGAGACCAATATATGGAAATGGCAACGATCGATAGTTCTAAGAAAAAAAAATAAAGTAGCATCACGAGACCTACTCTTCAACGAAACCCCTAAAGATCTGAGAAGCATCAGAAAGCCACACCACTTTGAAAGAGGATTGTGGAAGACAACATGAAGATGAGCGACAGGTCATGGAAGGAAAGCCCTAGTAAACCTGAGATAAAGAGGCGAAATGGTAGTCTGTCATGAAGTGAAGAAATATTGATGATGATGGAAAAGCCAAATGCGGAATCTGCACTTCACTGCCTCCTGTTTGTTTCTTGTTTGCTTGTTTGTTTTACAAACTCCATTGTTAAGGTTTTCCTTATAAAAAAAGCTACCATAGCTAATGCTTTATCTTTGACGATAATCAAATGAAAAATCTACATTGTGTGTGTCATAGTGAAACTAATGTAAAAAGATGTGATGATAAATCATAGATATTCAGCCCATAAAAAATGAAAGAGCGGGGATAGAATCAGGGATGCAATGTTGCCTTTAGAGACTCCAATCATTCAAGATGGCGCGAACGACATACATGCGGATGTTCCGGATATAAGGTGACTCCTATGGCGGTGCCATCCGGGACAAAGGATCGATGCAGAATGAAGTCAGGGGAGTTTGTCAAGCATTGGATGACCAACGCTTCTGGTAATATATCGAAAGCTTCAGACGGGTTGCCCTAGAGTAACTTTCTGAGTAGTGAAAAACATATAGTACAGTCTCAGATGTTTTCACTGACACGAGGTTCTTTTAGGTAGCCCATTCTGCGAGAGGGACTGGCATCTCGGCACAGTTTATGTCACTTACCTTGTCGTATTTGCTCCCAGTGCTACAGATCTCAGTAGTATCAATAAGATCGTTGCACACTGCTTCCGTCCTCTAAAGTTAGTACAAGGTCACAGATTTATATGACTGAAATCATCGTGATCTTGAATGGTAACGTCACTATATACCTTTTGAGCAACGAACTTTAGACGATATATTTTGTAGCCTCATTGTGGCCCGGCCAGTGTTAGATTGGAAACATTTACATACAACCTCAACAGATCACAAAAAGATGAATAAAAAAAACATTTAAAAAAAGTAAAAGCCTGGTTTTAGGATAAATGGTAATTAAAAAAACAATTAATGCATAAACATTAGTGGAAGCTTTACAAGAAGCGAATATGGCGAATTAAAAAATACGACAATCGAAGATGAAGGAAGAGGGTATAGAGAGATAGAAGAGAGAGAGTGCAAGATATACAAATAAATTCAGAGAGAAATGAGCAGGCAAAAATCTTAAGTACAACAAGAAGAAGAAAAGGATGCTAAGATAGAGGGAGGAGACAGTCAAAAAGAGGAGAGGCAGGAAAAATGAACAGCCACGATATTTCTGGATGCGGCTTCCCTTGAACTCCACAAACTTAAGTATTGTGAAAATCCAGGTAATCTGTATCAAATATACCGCATTCAGTTTGAGAACTTTGATAATTTCCTAAATTCTTCATTCAGAAATGTACCGCAACTGATGCAGTAGCTTACACAGAGACCCATGTCTCCTGCGTCTTCTCCCGAAAACTAAGATGGTATGCGTAATCAATGCATTAAATTTAGTAGACGATAAATTATATAGTATGTTAATTATCGGTGTACGTAATTTAACGAATTGATTATTCATATCGCCCTTTTCGGAAGGGAATACAAATCTAAATTTGTGAGATAGTGCTCAGTGCGCTGACAGTCTGCTTAAAAAAAAATTTGGTTGAGAATCTTGGCAGACAGAGAAACTGAAGAGGCTGAGCAATAACACGACAGAGAACTATGCTTGTTAGTGCACGGCTTCCCTCAGACAGCTCCAGTATTGATGGGTATACCGTGAGTAGCACCAACACAGATATCATGTACTCAAAAGATAGAGCGTTGAAAAAATGATAAATTAATACTTTTTTCTTTTTTTGTTAAATGAGACAAAGAGAACAAAAAAAATATAAAAGAGACAATCACCAAATGATGAGGAATGCAAAGAATAATAAAAAAAGAAAATATAAAAGAGACAATCACCAAATGATAAGGAATGCAAAGAATAAAATGAAGAGAGAATATAAACGAGACAATCACCAAATGATAAGGAATGCAAAGAATAAAAAGAAGAAAAAATATAAACGAGACAATCACCAAATGATAAGGAATGCAAATAATAAAAAAAGAAAATATAAAAATGATAATCACCAATGATGAGGAATACAAAGAATAAAAAGAAAAAGAAAATCGTTAAGTCATAATTACTAAATGATAAGGAATGCAAAATCTTGTGGAAATCTTGTGGGCTAGCAACCCCTTGATTTCTTAAGATTGCTACGAATCCAAACAAAGAAAAATGCTCCCGTGATCCACCGAAAGGGGGAGAGAATGATGGAAACAAGGACAACGAATCTCGGTTTGGAAATGGACTATTCATGTATATGCGGTAGGAGATTTGCAACCGAAAGAGGAATGAAAATCCACAGGACTAAGATGGGATGTCTCATTATGTCGTCTCAACAGCAGCGCACTGCTGTAGAAGATAAGACGTTGGAAAACCAAAGCCAGGTTCAAAACCACAGTGCTAAGGAAATCCAAGCTGAGAACCGAGACGATGTACTGAGACTCCCTAGCAGCGACAAACGTCAAAAGATCAATTTCCCATTAGCAAGTTCAGGAAAGCAATGGGAAGATCTGGACAGCAAAATAGTCCTCAAGATTGACTCGCTACTTGGGAAAAGCACCCTCGAGCACAAGCTTGCCACTTTCGGTGATAGCGTCTATCAAACCTGTCTGGACACATTTGGAGAGAAACAACACCATACCAATTGCCCACCACAGAGAAGCAGGAGGCAGTTAGAAATGGACACATTGCGTAAGAAAAGAGGAAACTGAAGAACAGATTAGAGCAGCAAGTAGCGAAGAAACGAATGGGCTTCTGGTCATATGGCGCTAGCTGAAAGCGTGGCATTTAGCATTGAGCAGAGCTGAGTCCGTCAGAAAGAAGTGTAGCCAAAAGAGGAAGAACCAGGAACGCTTCATCAGGGATCCATTCCAGTTTGCAAGACAGCTCTTCCTGCAACCCAAGTCTCGGACTTTGACAGTAGATAGAGAAGAGCTCGAAACTTATCTGAAGAAGACATATTCAGACCCCACTCGCGAGATACCCCTGGAAGAAACTACAGGCCTTTTATGCCAGCTGCCCCGGGAATAAAGTTCGACAGCAGGCCTCCAAGCTTACAGGAAGACAAAGCAGTAGTAAACAAAGCTAGAGCTAAATCTGCTCCAACGCCCAATGGAGTGCCTTATCTACTGTACAAAAGATGCCCCAACGTTCTGAAGAAGCTACACAAAATACTACGAAATGTATGGAAAAACATCAAGATCAGTAAAGAGTGGATGACTGCAGAGGGGGGTGTATATCCCCAAAGAGCAAGATTCGAAAGGAATAAACCAGTTTCGCCCAATATCATTGCTCAATGTAAAAGGTAAAATTTTCTTCTCAATCGTGGCGTCACGCCTAACAAAATACCTAACAGAAAATGTATATATAAACACCTCTGTCCAAAAGGGTGGCATTCCTGGGGTTTCGGGTTGCTTGGAACATGCAACAATGATCTGGGAGGCTATCCAGAGAGCCAAGTCAGAGAAACTGAATCTTGATGTTGTATGGCTAGACCTGGCAAATGCCTACGGATCAGTACCACACGAGATGATCCAGCTAGCTCTCAGAATGCACCATGTACCAGATGACTACTTCAGTGAATTCTGCATGAGGTTTTCAACAAATGAATACACAACTAAATGGATCAATCTGGAGGTTGGAATTGCTATGGGATGCACAATATCCCCAATACTGTTCGTAATGGCTATGGAAGTCATATTGAAAGCAGCAGAAGGCAGTGCAGGTCCCGCCAATTTAGGTGGCGGATGTTCAATGCCTCCCCTGAAAGCATTCATGGATAACACCACCATTATCTGCTCCAAAGAAGATGAGACAAGGCGGATGTTGACGCGCTTAGATGTCTTAATGTCATGGTACAGAATGGAGTTCAAGCCAAAGAAGTCCCGCAGCCTATCCATAAGGAAAGGGAAGGTTGACGAAACCACGACATTCACAGTAGCGGAACAGCACATACCAACAGTTAGTCAAGAACCAGTCAAGAGCTTCGGAAGATGGTATGATTCCTCTAGGTAATCGGTCAAACTCAATCTGACCGTGGGGGCCTTGGATCAACCACAGCAAAATGGTGATCAAAAACAGAAGACAAGGAAAAGGGGACATGATCATAGATGAGATCAGGAATAAGGAATATTCTACATGGGTACAGAAGGCGGTCCAGCAGCGTCCGCAAGGTCAGTGGACAATTTGGGACACTGCCATACAGAGATCCTTAACATGGAATGATGTCTGGCATATGGCGCCTCTGAGAATAAGCTTCCTCATCAGGTCCGTCTATGATCTGCTATCTTCAAACGCAAATCTGGTGTGATGAGGAAAGAAGGACGACCCTACATGCCCACTGTGCCAAGGTAGGCAAACTACAGAGCATATACTGAGCTCGTGCAAAGTAGCGCTCTCACAAGGGCGATACACGTAGAGGCATAACAGAGTACTTCAAGAACTTGCCTCGGTCATAAGCACAGCTGAAGGGGAAATCTAACCCTCTTCAACAAGCTCAATATTATTCACCACAGAAGGTGGAGTCAAAAAATGTAGAATCACAATAAATACCCATAGAAAAGGTCTGCTCGACAGCTGCGACAACTGGGTGGTTTCAGCAGGCCTCCCTGAATGGAAAAGACACCCTGATGTTATAAGAAAGACAGCATTTAGGCCTGACATCGTTTTTTATTCTGCTTCAACACAACAAATTATCATGGTGGAACTAACCGTCCCCTTTGAAAGCAGAATGGAAGAAGTCCATGCCTTCAAGGAATGAAATACCTGGACTTGACGAACGAACTAAAAAAGGATGGCTACGAAGGTAAGGTAATGTCAGTAGAGATTGGCGCCAGAGGATTTGTGGGTTCTTCAGCCTATGGTTTTCTAAGCAAACTCTCCATACGTGGCAATAAGAGAACAAAAGGCCCTAAGGCTACTAGCCGAAACAACTGAGAACAGTTATCGCTGGATATGGAGCAGAAGGAATGAAAGGTTGCTTCCTAAGGAATAAAAGTACTCAGGGAGGCATCTGGGAGTCATGACCTAGATGTGGCCCGGCCCTCTTAGAGTGTCAGAAGCTACAGGGCCGAAACACTTGCTATAAGGGGGGTTTCTTTTCTGGAGATTCCCTGCTTCCTAGCTCCCAAAGAGTTTCTTATTACTACAAACAGTTAAAAAGAAAAAGAAAATATAAAAGTGAAAATCGCCAAATCAGAAGGAATGCAGGGAATAAAAAAGAAAAAGAAAATAAAAAGGAAACCAAGCTTAACGAACTCTAAAAGAGAGCGAAAGAAAGAGGAATAGAATGAGTAGGAAAAGGAGCAAAGAAGAAAGCTTTTTTTTTTCGAGTGTGAAATAACACACCCTTGTTCAAACAAGCATGACGAATAGATAGCTTTCAGAAATAGGGAATGAATGATCGACGAATAAGAACAAAAAAGAAATAAATTGACAGGAGAGGAAAAGAGCCGAAGGTGTGCAGGCAAAAACCATAACTAAGTAACATTAGACCGCTCAAATGATATTAATTGATCAACGGAAGACTTTCATCACGCTCATATTACAGAGGAATGTGATCATTTTTCATTATCCTGGTGTTTTATCATCAGAATAAACAATAACAAAAAAATATCTCAATATCTCATATAAATAAAAACTACGAAAGAAAGTATCACTGGTCGCGGAAAATCTCGCTAAAAGATTATAAGTGTGGAACCACTGGTGTCAAGCTCGAGAACTCATGACCTGAAAACTCTTTTGCTAATGCTCCAGGGTCGCATGATGTTGATGTTAGCAGGCGTTTACGATAGTCAGCACTCACGCTCAAACTTGATGTGTAAGCAGTTGGCGCAAATTGCGCGCCAACTGTAAGATGATCCCAGGCTTCAAGGCCCTGTCAAGTGTGCGCGTTGGTGCCAGGCTGGAGCACAAGACAGAAAGGTCTATGCAGATTTCAGGGAACATTCACTAGCCACTAAGCCACGGACATCGCCACACCATTCGGGATCAGAACCAAATCGAAATGAGAAAAAAAAGCGATTTGGTGCAGTTCTGCGACCACGAGGCTCCATATAAGCGCAAACTCTATTGCTGTCAATAAGCGTGACGACTGACACAAAAGCTGGATCTGATGCAAGTATGAGAACCGACGTAGATATGTATGATTTGTTAAACAGAGCAAATGCAAGCAGTAAACGTATAATGTTATTGCGCTTATTGACATCAGATGAACCTATGTTAACATGCATAGTTTGACTTTATTCGTCTGTTTGTTAAACTATCTTTTTTCCCTTTTGTTCGATGCTGTTTTTGCGAACACTTTTTTCATTGCTGTCTAGGCCGAATTTGGTGTTTTGAATCTTATTCTTGTCAACCTTATAATAACCTTTGCTGTTATTACCGCTGTTGAAGTTGGTGATGTGACAGCAATACTATTGCTGCACTTGCTGTTGTTGCTGCTGCTGCCGTTGTTATTATTATTGTTGTTATTATTATTTTAAAAGCAATTTCCCATGTTAAAAGACAAGTAAATTATGAGATTTAATTGGAACAAAAGATTAAGTACATAGATATACAAACAAAATAATAAATATCAATTTCTTAATTCGAGAGCGTGCATGTCAACTCCAATGTCTAAACTAGCGAAATGAAGCGGTAGGCAAAAATCCCGTGTCTTAAAAAAATATGGAAAAAAACCCCACAAAATTTTATATTCAGTTGGATTAGAGATTCCGCATAAAAACATAGTCATCATCATGAATTGCCTAAACCTCAGAGAAAATAGCATTCTTCACGTCATGTCTTATCAGCTTTGTATCTTACCTTTCTGCCTGCCAAGGATAATTATTGACCTCATTTGTATCCTTATTATTCCCCCATTGCATCCGTTTAAGTCTCTCATATATTTCCAATTGCATATCCCTCCTTGTATCCCTCGTTGTCTCTGACTGTATTGCTCACTGTATTTCTTATTGTATCCCTGATTGTATCCGTGATTGTATCACTCATTGCATCTTTTGTTGTGTCTAAAATGTCATTTCCCTCTTTATCATTGTGCCACTTGACATTTGTCCTAATCCTAGTCCTCATTGCCTTTTAAGATGCTGTGATAGTTCACGAACTCCAACACAATAACGACCATTATTATACAACTTACAATCTATCTTTATATAGCAAAGCTAGGCCAACAAATAAACGAATAGGATAATCTCAAAAAGTACATAGGCTAGATACATGAAAATTGGCAGGTAGGTGCGTAAAAATGTTAATTTAGGGGCGGGGGCATTAATTTCTTAATTTAGAGAAGTGTTTTGTTAAAAAAAGGGGGAATTAGGAAATTTTTAAAATTGTCAGCGATTGGAACCGGAACCACTTACTATCAAGCTTTTGGGTTGTCCATGTTTTTTTTTTCCTACCCTGTTCGTCTGACTTTTAGCCTTCCGCAAATATTAGTAGACAGGTGAATACCCCGGCATCTAATATCATTTCATTATGGTGCGCCATTGTATAAAGATCTACATTCTAGGGGTCATTTAAATCTAAATGTTTTAAGCGGCAGCTCATGTCGGCATTTGAATTATGTGTACTATAACTACACTCTCTCTCTCTCTCTCTCTCTCTCTCTCTCTCTCTCTCTCTCTCCATCCATCTCTCTTTCCTTCCTCCGAATCACGGTGTTGCAGTTTCTCTCAACCGTTCGTAGAATGAGTTATAAAGCAACTATTGTTTATAATGACAGCACTATTCAAGGTTTCAATAATAATAACTCTTCGAGTCGTGCAGACATTTTCGATCACGTATATATAAATGACGCAGGTTGTGCGGGACAAACCCATTGCATGGTTTTAAACTTTGATTTAATTTTACGCTTATAGCTGTCCATTACAATCTGACCTCAGGCTTTTAGGCTCGAGCTTGAACAGAGGTTCGCACAGATCTCATGTCAAAGAATGACGAGCAACGCAGTTTAAGGGCTATGTATACTTTATTTTGCAACATTCAAACGTTTTCCCTTCGTCGAGTCTGGCGTCGGATATAACCTCACGCTTAGTTTGATTTTGATTGGACAAGGGAAAAGACGACGCCTGACATAAATTTTGCGCCATGTGCGAAGACTGAAGTGTCGTGGTGAATATTCGAGTTTATTCATTCATTCATGAATATTACAGCCGCGAATGAATAATGAATAATTTCAGGTTAAATATTGAATATATTTTGAATAAATATACTGTTTTTATTTGTATTCTAAGAATAAAATATTAAGAATGGCTTTGAAAGTAACTTAGAACCCCATTCAGGCGACTGCGTGCAGGCAACATTTCCTTTATTCGAGTAACAATCAACGGTACAGTTGCGCAAGAGAGTGCCTATGATAGCGATGCAGACGAATAATTAGTCACTGACGAAAAATTATTCTATGACGAATAATTATTCAATGACGGCAAATGATTCAATGGCGAGTGAATATTAAATGGCGGCAAATGATTCAATGACGAGTGAATATTCAATGGCGACAAATGATTCAATGGCGTGTGAATATTAAATGGCGGCAAATGATTCAATGGCGGCAAATGATTCAATGACGAGTGAATATTCAATGGCGACAAATGATTCAATGGCGTG
>BLXT01007159.1:1281636-1294351 GCA_019648995.1 Plakobranchus ocellatus | reverse complement strand
GGGGGGGGGGGGGGGGGGGCGGAGGATGTGAGAAAGAAGGAAAGATAAGTTAGAGAAGAGGATCTAGATGTATCGATCTGTTGAATGCATAAATATAGTTGTGAATTACAATAACGAGGAGCGATAAGATAATTTAACCTGCTTCTTTACTTACATATTGAGATAATAGGCAGAACTTTATCTGCATGAAAACATGCATTCAAATGAATCAAAATTCCATTCATTGCTGGATGATCGCTCCCATCATGAAGCTGAGCTCCTCCTGAGTTTATCAAGAAACTGACCGCATAAAGACACAATTTTTTAAAGGAAAGTGACTGCGGTTTTTTTATTTTATTTTTTTTGGTTTTTTTTAACCACAAAATTTGAAATTGTATGGCATCAATTGCAGGAAAAAGAAAGTCAAGAAATAATATACAGGTTCAATTTTGTCACCACACTAAGTATTAAAGCCCTATCCTTGCTTGTCCTTTTGTATAAGCCAATTAATGACCATCCCCTTCGCCAAATCGGCATGGTTTATTGTTTTAACACAGTAAGCGCATTTTTCGTGAGATAAAACCCACTGAGTAAACGAATCATTATTTTGTTATTCGCGGCTCACCGCCGAGTCCTCACCTAGCATTCTCGGAGGTCCAAATAACGCTAATAAAAACTTAGTGAGCATACTGTGCTCGTGAGCGAATCCTTGACAGTGTTCGAAATCAATAGGACTAGGTCTAATGGTCCCTGCCAAGCCGAAATCCGACATTGAGCGCACCAGATTTTTATAAGAGCAATTTGAGACTGAAAATGAATGAGTATTCACCAATATCAGAGTGTGGCCATTAAAAAAATTTAGAGATATAAAGTTTACTAGGCCTGAAAACATTTTTATGATTTACAAATCAAGCTTTGCTGGTAGCAGCATCTATGATAGTGAGACTCTTACATTATTATGTATTATGACGCTCAAATGAACTAGGAAACCATCCGTCTAAATTGTCATAGAACTATAAACATGTAAAAGTATACAGTTTATGGACAAAACTCTAGCAAATTAGTGAATGACTTAAAACAGTGAGAGCAATGGAGTGAGAGCTCAAGAATTAGGACCACAACCAAAAATCGAGAAAATTGTTTGATGAGAAATATGAAGATTGACCGTTACCTGATAGATAAATTCATTGTTTTTATAAGAAACGTTAAAATGCGTGATGCCTTGCTAACTTTGAAGCATTTGAAAAAGTTTATTGGATTGTTTTAACATAGATATTAAACAAAAAAAAGTATATGCTTTACAATAATTTTAACTACCAATATAGTAAATTTTTTTTTTTCGGAAAAACCGATAGGACAATCTCGCAAAGCAGTGATTTCACCTCTGGCAGGCAACCACAAAAAAAGTAAATCGCTACTTTAAAAAAAGTTATCTTTGTGAAAAGATGAGACGATTCCTTAAACTCTTTCATCGCATTTAAAACATAATGTAAAAACTGCTATATAGTTACGTACTCGTTCAGTTGTTGACTTTGGAGAGCGCGAGAGGGAAGAGAGAGAGGGAGGGAGGGAGGGAGAGAGAGAGAGAGAGAGAGAGAGAGAGAGAGAGAGAGAGACATGGAAAGGAGGAGAAAAGAGGGGGAGGGCAGCGGAGGGTGTATTACTTGATTTGCGTGATGGTTTTCTCTTGTTCAAGCCGATCAGGTTGCTTTCGTGTAAAGGTTTATGTATGAATTTGGGGAAGATGAAAGGAGAGAGGGTGGAAGGGAGGGGAAACTCTTAATTGTTTGGATGATGTGAGGGTTTTCTCTAAATCAAATTGGTTTAATTATCTTGTTTCTTTCAAGTGATCGTGAGAATGTGTTTCGGTGGTAATATTAACATCCACTTGATACGACATTAAATATGATTTCAGTCATAGTCAGCCTTAGTCGAGGGGGCTGCAATCATTTTGTCGCAGTAGAAATAAAATCTGAGTTAGAATATTAAGAATTCTTCCTTCTTTAGATAGTTATCTTTGCTTGATACAACCTTGGCTATTTTTTAACGTGAAGGAAATACGTATATTCATAGACCTACACTCAAGCTCATAACGTTTAGACAGAATGCAAAGTTAAAAACAATCGATTTCCACATTGAGCAGTGAGCTTAAATCTAGATCTTGATACTATACGATTGCTCAACGAGCCGTAAACGAGACGGAGAGAGAGAGAAAGAGAGAGAGAGAGAGAGAAAGAGAGAGAGAGAGAGAGAGAGAGAGGCAAGGGGAGAGACAGAAAGGAAGACAGAGAGGGAGAGAAAGATAAATGGATGGAGGCACATAAAAGAGTCTTAAAAACGACTAGCGCAGATTATTGGTCTTAAACTCGGCTAAGACGATTAGAACTTTAAATGAAACTCGCAAGTGTTCTCGAAAGAGTCAAGTTTCATAATATACGTCTCGCTAGCATAATCTCACACAGTTAAGTGGTAATGGTAACGTTAAGACCATTTCGACATAACGTGACAGAAAGATTGGCTGTTACATTGACAAAAAAATTCGTTTATCGATATATAGAGATTTTAGATTGTATTACTTTGTGCTTTTTAAATTCTGTAAACATTGACGTTGCTACTAGCGGGATTTTCAATGTCAACGTTTAGGTATTGGTAGAAAATAAAAAAAAAAATGTTGCAGTAGTAAATTCAACAGCAGCAGCAGAAGTCGGAGTCGCAGTCGTAATCGCAGTCGCAATAGCTGTAGCGACAACAGTAGCAGCACTAGGCAACAAACGCTGTAATTACATCTTAATTAAAGATTAAGAGAAAAAAATCTCATGCTTCCCCAAGCCATCCCAAGGCAAGCAGGGAGTATTTTGGGAAAAGCCCTGAGAAAATAACTTTTCACTGATATTTTGGATGTGAAATTGCTTGTAGTTATCCAGTCAATTATAATAGTGCCTATTATTGAACAATGAAAATAATATTGTGGTTCGCTGGATCGAAATTCAGCAGATATTTTCTCTGCCATATGTTGACTGAAGATTATTATTCTTAACTTCCTGTACAATAAAAGCTATTAGATCTGCTTAGGATTATAGACTTTTTCCAATAAGATTTGTTATTAGTTATCAAATAAATCTTTATTAATTTATGTATTTGATTTTGAGAAAATTCCGTTTGTAGGCGTTTATTTTAGTGGTCCTGGATCCTCTGAAATTGCTGGGATTGTGTGTTTTGGTTGCTGTTGATGGCAAGTAGTTTATTAGATGACTCTGTGCTATTTCCCTTATAGCCCAAATATTTATTATTGCGCGATTAAGATTATTGACTTTTTCTGCCTTATTCTCCGATTCGATTTGCCCATGTTCCAATCATGCTGATTGAAAGGTTGAACATTTTTAAATCAAGATCTGTAGCACACTTTTGCGGAAACTTAAGGTCTCTCTGAACTTCATAGATCAATCGCCAAACTGCCGTGCGCATTAATGAAAGTAATTATTGTGATATTATTCTTTCTGCACAATCCGCTGAGATTCGTTTAAAGATCTACAACTGCTACAAAGATATGATTATACCGTAGTTTTAGCAATGAATGATTTGACTGTAAAATTTTAGTTTTCTTTTAGAGAATTTTATTTTAATTTCTTTAATATTTTTGCGGGTTGTTTTCTATTCCTAGCACGGAAGTGCTTACACTTATAAACGTGAATTACATTATGCACACTCAGATTAAAACGTAGACTGGACCATTAAGTGTAAATTACTATTTACAAAAAAATGTTAACGAACCATTGTTTTTTGTATAACTTTTTCAAATAACAATCCTTTAAAGATCTGCATAGACTTTTAAGTGTACTTCTAAGGACTATTGAATGGGGTTTCAGTTATTGGTCCTCATTGTTCTGGGCCCCAAGGAGTAGATTCGTTAGCTTTCGTCGTTATGCTGTCATAGCCTGTTACCCGTGGAAATTCAATTCTGATTAAAAAAAATCGCCGTACATTTAAATTCGAACACATACGCTTTGGCAAAAAATAAAATAAAACCGCAACCATAATGATCACTTGAATTCGTCCAATAAACAATAACGTGCGAATTCACGAAGGCGCTGATTTTCATGATGATTTTTAAGAAAAGAAAAGCAACAACTGCAAGTGAAAAACATAAGGTGAATTTCATCAGGCTATATATTGAGATACAGACATTTTCAAACATTGTTGCACGAAGTTAGAATTTTTTTTCCTAATGTCTTTGAGATTAGAGCTAATACTGAAGCACTAAGAAGGAGATCTTTAAGTTAAAAAAAAGATTGTTTAGACCCATTTGTACACCTTATTTCTTGATCTAGAAAGAGTGAACATTCATTTTTACCTGGCACTATTTGAGGCACTTCCTCTAATCGTGTTATTAGACATTTTGCTAAAGAAAAAGAAGTAAAGAGCAATCTTCCAAATAATGTATTTTAGAATATGAATCTTCTTCGCCCTTCACATTACTTTGGGTCTCTGATCTCTGTTTATCATTCAGCGTATTAAAAAAATATTCATTTGTGTACCATAAAAAGGGAATTTGTTAGAGTTATTTAGAGACATAATTTTATCCCCATTTTTTTTTTCGTATTTTACAAAGATCCTAGACACCCAGTAAGGTGAGCTTGAAGAAGTCAAATGTAGGGATCGCATTAAAAGACACTCATTATGAAAGACTAAGAATAGAGTGTACATAATGCCTTATGAGCGCTCATCATTAACGTAGCAACTGTAATTATTAGTCTTTCATTCTGAGGTTTGGCTTGCTTTGCCTGGCAACATTTTTTATAGGCCCTTGTCTGTATCACATTTTTATAAAACTGTTAAAACTGTCTTTCAGTACGCCTCTTTGTTCGAACTTTGGTGATAACCTGGCAGAACTTCAACAATCTCCATAGCCACCAATTCTATAAATATCATAATTTTTTTAAAAAATCAGTATTTTGACTCGAGTCTTTTAAATCGAGTACAAAAAGATGAAAGTGAGATAGAAGTTCAGGTGAAATCTGAGAAAAACTTTTTTTTTTTGTCGAGTCGTATAAAAAGTTTTGGACTTTGTATGAAAAAAAAAATGACATTTATACGTAATATGTATATAAATATACAAATATAGTAATGTATTATTGACTGTTTGTTTTATTAATGTCTCTTTCTCAAAAGTATCACTTCAGCATCATCGTCAACCGCTACACGCACACGCATCTCCCCCCCTCACCTCCCCCCACCCCTTCCATTCTTCTCCTCTCTATCCCCAAAACCCCTTTCCTCCCCAAAGAAGCCCCTAATAGAATCATCATCGTCGAATCAGTCTCATCATGATTATACCATTACACCATAATTGTCATCATCTTCCTTAAACTCATTTTCATCTCTATCATTTTTTTCAAATCTCCATGAACATCATTTTATCAACTTCATCTTTCTCTGCATCACTCATTAACATTATTTTCATAGTAAACACCTTGCCACCACTAGTACTGGCAACATTATTATTTTTGTTCGTTTGTTTGTTTTTTGCTTTTGTCCATTGAACAAATATGACTCGTGAGAAAGTAGCCATTTTCTTAATTTACGAAAACAGAAAAAAAAAGAACCGATAAAGGAAAGAAGCTTCGGCCCTGTCTATCTGTACAACTTAAAGGTCTGGAACGATTATCAACCGTATCCGACACCTGTCGACCCCTGGCAACAGCCTAATGGAGGAGCGTCATACCGGAAGTTCAACTGAGATGTTAAGTGGTGATTTTTTTGTCTCGTGAGAAGCTCTTTCCGCCTCAGGCAGAGGTATATGGTCAGCGATTTACTGATTGGTCTTCATTGAAAACTTTCTTCCTCTTTACTTAACACACGAAATGAATCGTACTGTTTAGAATAGTAAATGCGTAATAAGTTAACACTGAATTCGTCTTAAAGGTCATTGACACTCTACATAAAACATTCTCTTGGGAATAATCCGCGATCTTCGTCATGGAAGTAAATGTTTACGGGCAATACAGAATAATAAATTTCTGCATTGTCTTAAAGTCTTTATTTTCTGTATATAATTTAAATGTACGTAAAAAGTAAGAAAAGACTACATTGTATTTTTACAAGAAATGATTTCTGTTTGTTATAATTTTTTACGTGTTTAAAAGCAGTCCACGGTTTCAACATATTAATACATTTGTTTAACATTTACTTCAGGTGTCACCTCGCATAATAATATTCATTTGCCACACATACTTTATATGATATATCAAATAAACACAAAACTTATTTTAAAACAGTAAAGTCATATGATATTTGGTTGCGATCGACTTATTTCTTTAATCAAAAAGGTTAACGGATCGACTCCCCCCCCCAAAAAAAAAAAACAAAAAACCGGGCGCTTAATTATAAGTCTTTAATTGGACAAAATATATCTGTAGGTGCTTGTCTTGGGGTTTTTATGTGCGAAGAGTAACAACCATGAAGAGGATCATAATCATTAATTGGTTCATCATTCATGTGATGAGTTATAGATCGAAACCTAAATATGGCTTTTCAAACTTGGCCAAGGTAGGCTTAAATATTCCACGTTGTTTTTGAAGTAATAGAACCTCAATTTAAGAATTTCCAGAACATTAATTTGTGCACAAACTAGATCTAGGCTGTTCCTAATAAAGTAATAAAGGCAATTGTAAAGTGATGTGTTCTTGTTGATTTCTTTTAAAGCTTGTGACGGTGGGCCTAGTCTGGTCATTGTTTCAGATTACCAGAAGGCTGGCATAATGCAAGCAAGTTGTTCTTTATTTTCTTTTCGAACATACCAACACTATTTTCTTTTTTTTTTTTCTTATTTTTATTTGATACGTTGTCCTCTGGATATTCTTTCCTTGTCTAGAAAACTAGAGCTGGTGTATATAATTGTGAAGTTCTGATTAAATAGATAGATCTGCGGCGAGTTACAATCAGTACAGTTAAGGTAGCAACTTATTATTGAAGACCGAATAATTCCGTATTTCTGAACCAGGGGTAAAAAATTGTTAAATCGTATAAAATTTTGCTCTACAAATTTGGTAGACCGCTATGATAATGCTTCTTCTCCTTCTTCCTCTTCTTCTTCTTCTTCTTCTTCTTCTTCTTCTTCTTCTTCTTCTTCTTCTTCTTCTTCTTCTTCTTCTTCTTATTATTATTATTATTATTATTATTATTATTATTATTATCCTTATTATTATTATCTTATTATTACTATTATTATTATTCTCATCATCATTATCATTATTGTTATTATTAATTAGCTTCTTCTTCAATTTAATAACATTTTTTTCGATATCTGTTGGAATGGTCTTTTTTCGTTTTATTTCATCTATTCGCCTTTGTTAAATTTACATCTGGATCTGAATTAGCACGGACGCTCGTTTATAGCATAGTTTTTCTTACATTAGCCAATACTCCGTTAAAGAAAATGAAACGAAGTCATTTATTTTTCAAGGTATGATTATGGCGTATACTTTTTTCAACAAAATATGTTACATTCATTCTTTACAAGTATGGATTTTTAGAGTTTTAAGAGTTTAGTCAGCAGTTAAGTGACATTTTGTGGTGGATCTTGAAAGGTTGAATTTAAAGATTATTATTACTATAGGACGCATTTTATCATAAAACATCTATACCGGTTGATAAATAATTATACTCTTGGTAATCTCATGCACTCGACACTAAATCCCTGAACGTAGAACAAAATATTAGGATCAGTAGGTAACCTTAATGTTCAAGATATATGCCCTGTATTATTAAAAAAAAAGTTCAACAAAAAAGAAAGAAAGAAAAAAAGAAAACAGATACTTGACATTTGTTTTCTTCTTGTTTACTTTACATTATAGTAAGGCTGCCTTTGCATCTTCAGCATGCTAGATTTTACACTGTTTCTAGTGATTTACAAGTGGTGATCTTGCCCATTTATATCTCTCCCACTACCCAACTTTTTAAAAACTGCCTTTCGACCCAATTCTTCCCATGCGGCGATTGTGTGATGGAAAATGTTGAAACGACAAAAGTGATAAATAGACTTACATATTATAACAATACAATATTTATGATTGTTAATCCAAAGATTAAATTTTGAAAAGGATAATTATTTTTTACTTCGAAAACAGAGCAGGCTTACTTCAAAAAGCGTTTGATAATACTAGCTCATATTCTTTGAAAAAGAAATACAATATTAAAGAGAAACAGAAGAAGAGAAAATTTGTAAAGTGGATTAAAGATGCTCGGAGAATAATATTAGACATTTTAGAGCTTTTTTTTCCCGCATAGTATAGATTGTTTCCAACATCCCATTGTGGATTGAGTATTTAAGCGTGTTTATTAAAACCTCAAATCAGGGGTAGATAAGTCATAGTTAGTTCGCTTATTCAAACCTGAGTGCTTTATGATTACACTTTCTCCATTTTTCATTTTCAATTTTTCTTTTGTGGTATGGATGTCATCGAAATATTTTAAAAGGCTTCAGCCAGCTGTCAAAACAAACCATTCAAAAGATTTCCCCTTGTTCAAGCTGGCTTCGCTGAGGTATGCCTCAGTAAAAATAGATCTATGGCACGCAATGATAAATCACTCTCGAGGACTCAAAATTGAGCAAATTCGATTTGGCTTTAACATCGATACGAATATTCAACAGAGAAAAAGAAGAAGTCTGAAATTAAAATCGTTGCTTAATTTGTTAAAAGCAAAAGAACATTTCTAAAGCGATTTTAAAAAAAAAGAAACTTCCGTTTAGTAGTCCATTAATTATACTATTGCAGAACATTCATCGGGTCATTTAAGTGATATGATAGATTAAGGTAGCTTGATATTGATCTCAGTAAGATAAAAACGTAACACAAATCATGGAAAGGTATCAGTCATTACTAAAACTTACCAAGTCGAAAATCTGCGTGAGTGTGATCCCAATGAAAACTTTGACCGCATCTGACGCGTTGTACACTGGTCGTGTGTTTCTATCGTAGCCCAGAAGCAGTCGCCGAAATAGCCTCTGCTCATCAGTCATGGGTCGAACCTGGGAACTGTTGCGGGTGATGTTTTGGGGTAATATATCGTCATCGTCCCTCGTGTCATCGATATGATCTTTATTATTGCCGTAAAGGAACCCGTCACTGTAACCATTTTCAGTTTCGCTAAGTGAATTGGAAGCATAATTTTCATCTATGTGCTCACTCGGGGGAAGACTAGCAGCCCCTAAAAGGAAAGCAATAAATAATACATTATCGTATAATTCAATCGGATTCTTCCAGAAAACATCAAGAGAGTCTTTGAATGAGATCGTTCGGCTCTTACAATTCAGTTGAGGTTACAGTTGATTTTGCCACTTACTTAATCATGATCTTTGATATTTACGTCCTTATCATTGGCATTATTTTGTGCATGTTATCTTCTTTATCATTTTTATATAGTATAATTAATCTTGACAGAAATTTTACAAAAAATCCTGTTGTCTTTTTTGATGCACCGAATGCGCAGGAGTCTTAAACCAGAAATAAAAGCCTGATAAAAGGGATAAAAGGACTTGAAATGCAATATTTACTTAAGGAAAGGAGTAGGCCCTATAGAAATGCAAAAAGACCTCCATCTTTACTTCATTTATCATTCTAAGGCCTTTGACAAAGTAAACCTTGAAGAGTTGTTTCATATGCCAGAAAAAATAGACATTGATGGTGAAGATCTGAGAATAATTAGAAACCTAAACTGGGATCAAACTGCATCTGTCAGGATTGGCAGGGATTTGTAATGTCTCCTGATTTTTTTAATCTATATAGTGAAATAATTTCAAGGAATCTGAAGGATATATCAGGCAGAAAAGTAAAATGGAGAAAATCTTTATAATATCAGATATACAGATGGTACAGTTTTGATAGCAAAATCTGGTCAACAACCTCAAACAGTTTTAGCAACAGTTGTCTTATTGAGCGAAAGAATTGGCCTGTCTTTTGAATGTGAAAATAACAGAATATATGATCATCTAAAAAAAAATCTTTGAATCCTAAATGCAAACTCATCAGCAAAGGTGAAAAAGTTAAACAAGTTACACAATTCAAATTTCTTGGCTACCTGTTAACATAGTAGATGCACAAGTGAAATAAGTATAAGAATAGCCTAGACCAAAGATACATTTAAAAAGATGGAACCAGTACTGACAAGCAGAAACAGAAAATTGAGGAGAACAGAATAGTTTTTATCGAAAATCTTTAGTAATTGGCAATAAGTAATGGTGGCAACAACTCTATAAAGTTAACTGAGAACATGTTTGAGTGGAGGAACATTATCGCCAATGTCTTTTTCAGATGGAACACCTAAAGAAGAAGAAGGATCTTTACAGCTGTTATCATCATCATCATCATCATCATCATCATCATCATCATCATCATCATCATCATCATCATCATCATCATCATCATAATCATCAACATCAGCATCACCATCATCACCACCACCATTACCATATTCATCCAGCTTCTCCTCATGCTTCTCCTCCTCTTCTTCCTTCTTCTTGTACTGCTCCTCCTTCCTCTCCTTTTGCTCATCATCATCATCAACATCATCATCATCATCCTCATCATCATCATCATCATCATCATCATCATCATCATCATCATTATATTATTATTATTATTATTATTATTATTATTATTATTATTATTATTATTATTATTATTATTATTATTATTGTTTTTGTTGTTGTCGTTGTTGTTGATGTTTTCTTTTTTTCTTCTTTGTTATCGTTGGTGTTATTATCATCTTCACAACCATAAATATGTTAAATATTATTATACGCAATGTTATAAGCATTATTATGGTCATCATTGTCAGTAATGGGATCATCAGTTCACCTATTAAGTCACTTTTATTCGCAGTGAAATTATTTTAAAGGCCTTTTTCCTCGAAATTTTCTAGTGCTAAATTTCGTTACATTTGGTTTTCAACTTCTCTTCATACTTGAGCAAATTGGCTGAATATATTCTTAGGCTGCATCTGAAACACTGAAAAGCATTAATATCTATGTTGAGGTTGTAAAATTAATTTCATTTACTTGAATTCAGGATAAAAAGGACAAATCCAAGTGACTGAAGAATTTTTCTTGGGCTGGCCATTTCGTTCAAAATATCTACTCATAGTTTAGATTTAACTCAGTGTAAGTTGGTCGAAAGAGCGACTGTTGTTCTATGAAGACACTTGCTTGGCAGCCTCGCCTCCATCCAGTCACCATCTGAAGAAAATAGAGAGAAGGATTGAAAATGTAACGCGGCTATATTTAACTTAAGTTTACTTTGTGCAAAAAAACAAAAAAGACCCCAAAAAACTGTTCTCTTTTTTTTTGGATATAATGTTTTGTCCCTGGATTTCCTTTTGCCAGCGAGCTAAAGTGGTACAGCGATTAGTAGACACGCCTTGATACCTACAAGAACTTTGCCTCGGATTCGTACCGGTCACTGGCCGAAATCATGTAAACGTGAACGAGCTGGTTTACACTCAATCTACAAGTAGAAGTATATTTTTTCGTTTTTCAGGATGTATAATGGCGAAAAATAATTTTCGTTCTATTGTCAAGGCGATTACATTGCACTTGACCGTAAAAAATTAATTGTTTTGTGAATGGCCCTACCCTTTTGTTGCAAAATTTCACAAAATGTTGTTGGATGAATTGAAAAACATGTCCATAATGACATGGAATAAGAAACAAGGGCATCCATTTCACTATAGGCAGGCCACATAGCGAGAATGGACGACAACAGGTGGAAAAAAAATCACGCATTGGAAACCATCAGGCATCAAATGACGAGATCGCACAAGGATAGGATGGAAAGAACATCGAGAATTTCGCTGGCACCTACTGGTTTAAATAGACCGCCGGCTGGAAGGAATGAGGAGAAATTAAGAAGAGCTATATCCTGCAGCCATTAGATCTGATCTAGGCTTAAAAAGAACTAAACACAATAAAAAAAAAGTCCGGGCATTAATGAGAAAAACAATGAAAAAAGAAAACAAAAGAGAAATGAATTTAATGTGGCCAAACTACTTATTATTGAAAGTATTTTATTGTCAGCTCTAATCTATCATTATTTTTCTCTTTTGCAATTGCATGTCGGTTTTTCGTTATATTATTATTATTTCGATTGTTTCATTCTTTAAAACAGAAAGACAGGTGAAATTAAAATATATTGCAATAAAGCAATTAATTAGGAAATTCATGTCTGAAATCCTATCTTACAAATGTCCTTTAATTAAGTTTAAAGAGTATTCAATTAAGGTCCAGGCTCTTTTAAATCATCTATGCATAGAATTATATACACTGTTTTTCGAAACCTCGGTAACTTAAAGCAGAAAATGTGTAATATAATCTAGTGCTACCGGCTTCGTGTCAAAGAAAGTGTAAAGATCGTGTCGCTCTCTGAAGTGCTACGCTTAAACGTTCCTTAAATTTAGTATATCGGAAAGAATACCTCTCAGAAACACAGAAAATTGCATAACTAGGTGCAGAAGTTCAAAGTATGGTCTTAATAGTTTGACACAGCCACAATTATCTTAAGATAATTATCAGGGTGTCACGAACATTAGTATTTCCTCTAACAAAAGACTATTTCATCGATTTTTTTAAAAACACAATTCTTGAGCATGCAATGTAAAATTCAGTTCCATTCAAGTTCAACGGCTTTAATGTAGAAAGTTAGAGAGAGAGAGAGAGGGAGAGAGAAAGAAAGGAGGAGCGTGG
>BLXT01007159.1:1249325-1266713 GCA_019648995.1 Plakobranchus ocellatus | reverse complement strand
GGGGGGGGGGGGAGTTAAGGGAGGAGAAAAGGATGAAGCAGTTTGTTGATTAATTTGTTGAATGCTGGGGCTTCTTTTTAATTCATTAAAGGGCCTATCAGTGATAACAGTCGAAATTTCAAACCCCAATAATTTGGTACGATGATTGCTACAAATATTTAAGAACGGAATATAGTTGGTCAGGTCATAAGCAAACGACATATTTATCCTTTCATCTTTTTATCATAAAAATCTCCAAAGACTTCAATTATCCACAAAGATTACAAGGTTCTTCTTTGTCAACAATATTTATTTCGATTGCTTCCTAAATAAATAATAGAGAACATTCTCACAAAAGAGGAGTCGTTATGAATTGAAATAGAATACACAGAGTATTTTGAATTTTTGAAGTTTTTAAGCAAACAGAAACTAATGAAAAATAAAATTATGTCAAGTAATCTCCAACTGCAATGTCTACATGCTACACTGTGATAAGCAATGGGTTGTCATTGGAGTTTTATTGATGATCATAGATATAGATCTAAATGTAAGAACGGGTTTTCTGGATCAATACCTGAAGAGTCTTTCCGAGCCATAATCTCTAGATTACAGAGAGCCGTAGCAGCAGCTGTTGATATTAATCCTGTCGTTACAGCTGGGGACACTTTTGTCGTATTTGTTTAAAACCTCACTTAAAAATACACTTGCTTTTGAGCGCGCAATAAAATTATTGGATCGATCAAATTCATAGGCGTTAATAAAAGTTTTTCGGGCGAAACTCTGTTCTTTTTCTTTGACATTTAGATACTAGACACCATAATGAAATCTTTATCTCACAGTATTAATAACCTAACACGTCAACGCTTGAGTCAAGTGATAAATGTTAACGATGGCTAGGCTCTCAGCCTCTTTATGAATTTTTAATCTCATTCATTGTTTAATAGGTCTGAAAAAATGATACTTTATCACAGCGTCCTCTAGGAAATGTTATCTTATCAAATACGATAAGGTCTACGCCGATTTTCACACAGAAAAAAAAACGTTTGAAAATTGAGATTTCGTTACTTGATAAAACATGAAATCTAAAGGAAAATCGTTCAATAGTTTCATTCATATGCTAGAGCCCAATGATCTATACTAAAACATGCCATGGATATAATAATGTAATAATTATTTTCTCAACTTCACTACAGCGCATATAAAGTCAAGTGTTCTGCATCAAAGTTATCCATTACCTATTAGGCCTATCTTAACGCCCAGCAGTGAGTAGTCGTGAGATTACCGTAAGTACTATCTTAGCCTTGATCGCCAAGGTTGAATATGAGAAAGAGAGTATGGCTATCGCCCTTGGCTAAATGCGCGTGAAGAGAGAGATATATATTTATTCATGCACAAGGGTGAGGGGACAGAAAAAAAGGGAGAGAGATGCTGGGAGCAAAAACTGAGAGAGTCGAGAGAGAGAGAGAGAGAGGGGCGAGGGGGGAGGGGAGGAAGAGGGAGGGAGAAGGGAACCGTTGTGGGATACATCTACAGGAAGCGACGGCGGACGGAAATTGTAAGTTATTCACTCATTAATGTATTTATAAAGAGCATGAGCGGCAAGGGATAATCATAGAATCGTTTTGTATTTAAACATTTATACTGTAATTTATTAATAGCATTAGCATGTATTTTTTATGAATATGACTACTCGTTCTCATGCCAAAATCTAGTTTAGTGGAGGCAGGGAAAAGTGTTGAGAAATAGCAATCTTATATTGGACTACTTCACCATAAAAAAAAATAGTGCAACTTTACACACAAACATGTCTGTCATGTGACTTTCGAGTTTGCTATTCACTTGAGGTCGAGTAAAATACTGTAGAAACGTAAACTGTTATAAATGTGTCTCTTTAAAAAAATTGCTAGTCCTTCAGTTCCTGAAAAAAAAAAGAATTCGTAAGTCTCAAGTAAAAAAAAAACCTAAAACGTGATCTGAATTATTACAAACACTTCAAATTATTCGATTAGATAAGCTTTTCCAGTTCAAATATATGGGCGTATAGGCAGAGAAGAATCAGAAAGAAAGAAAGAGAAATGAAGAGTCAGAAAGAGAGAGAGAGAGAGTGAGATAATTTTTTTCAGAGAAGAATAGATAGCAAAAAGAATAAAAGATTCCTACACATTTAGAGAGCGGAAAAGTGAAATGTTGACAAACATACTAAATTTCATTTAAATTGCCCTTAATTACATAGTTGATATCAGTTTTCAAAACTTGTTGTTCCAATGTCAATGGTATCTCACGTAGTAAAAAAGATCCCCGACATTATCAGATTGTTGTAGACCTATGATTCGTGGGCTGAACTTAAAAAGTCCAAGATCTCCAATGCTCAAATCCTCTTTTAAGATCCGTATGTTGCAGTCACTTGTTTTGTTTTGTTTTATCATGATTTCGATACGTATGATTTTTTTCATTATCAAAAAATTAGTTTGTAGATGTTCTATTTTAGATTCACCTGGAATCTACAGAGGCACAATATATTCGCATCTCCTGGCTTCTTAGTTTATCGGGAAGTTCTTGGGGATGGTTACTTTCTTAGCTGTCTTGTTCAATGAAAAGTTTCTTTCTCAGATTGATATTCGAGTCCGTTCACTATTTAGGTTACCCTTGGCTTTGAGGTTTGTCTGGGCACGAAGACATAGGGTCAGGCCTTAAACAGATAATCTGTGACGTACCGGTACTCTTCTCTCCTGTGTTTTGCGCAAACCCATAGCTATTTCCAGCGCCTACCCTATGCAAGAGTTCTTAAACAAATAAATGAAAACAATACAGTAGCCTGACATTGAGCTCTGATTGATTTAATAAAATATTAAATTACGAGTGATCATGTTTTTTAGGTTTATAAACCTTCAATTTATTGTGATAACGTACGCCAAGTCTATTGATACTTGATACTGCATACGACTGACTTAACTGGGGAAATAGACCTCTAAACTAATGAATTTACATTTTAATTCCCATACTATTGACGTTGTTGGTCCATTAATGCTATAATGTTCGTGTAGCAATAGTTTTTGTTTACTTTCGCGCTTCGTCTCTCTCCCTCAACATGGATTATTGTATCCCACATAGAATCTATATGCGAAATTACAATTTATAAAAATGAGTGGATGTAAGCAGATAGGTTTCAAATACTAGATCTCAGTCAACGAAGCGGAGAGTTTTTAGTGCGCTTAAAAACATGAATTTATTACTTGATTTATTATGAACAATGCTTGGGAAATCGCAGCGATTTGGGTTTACGTATATTTTATCTGGGTTTCTGCTACTCCTTCCCTTCCCACTTTGTATTTCCTAGACTGGATTCGCCGGTTAAAAAACCCAATTGCTTGTTCGGTAAAAATAGACCAGACCATGCACCGTGTTATAATATTTATGCCGTTTTTTTTTTTTCTGTTTTACCTCCGCACAGTAAAGAAAAGTTTGCTTGTATGTCTTCATTACCCATATTTTTTTATTAGAACAGACCAGAAAACAATTTACACCTGAAAATAACGTAACTCTGTTCATCATTTCGCACCTCCATGATAATTTAAAGAAAAGTTTGCTTCGAATTCTTCATCTTTAAAACATAAACTATTGCAAGATTATATCGCGTGAGCATAAGTAAACATACTTTAAAAAGGTGAATATAGGATCAGAAAATCATACATTTCAAGTTTTGTCTATCATCAAAGAAGAGATAAGGTTTAACATATAATAATACTTGTGGATCGTCTTAATTCATTTTTACTTGTCAAATTAAATGCCCCCAAAAAGATGAGGAAATAAATTATTTTTGCTGAATGAGTTCTCTTGCTTTTTCATGTACAAAACTGATGTCTACACTTCAATGATATTTATAATATGAATTATATTGACTTGTTCTGTTTTCGGTTAAATTGGAACAAATCTTAATTTTTAGACCTCAGTTTAAAAGCAAAATACAGTAAATGAATTTTTTTATATGAAATAATAATAAGTCCCTAAATCATGAAGTGGAGGGGCGAGTTCCAAAACCGTTGACGTATTTGGGAGTTTTTTAAATCCAATGCCGAAGATTCAATGGAAGCAGGCAGAAATCCAGACAGACCAAGTTTTATGAAGTAGTGTGGGAGACAAATAGGAAAGGAAAGAAAAAGAAAAATATTCAGCCTAAACCTGACTTACAAAAGATAATTTCCACGTCAACAGAGCATATTAATGCTATTTTAATGCTTACCATTGAGTGACCGTTCAGGATTTCAATTTGCTCTTTTTAGCTTTCTGTCCAATGTTGGTCATCAGTTTGACTAGGAATAGAACTAAAAAAATATATTGTTACAAAAAATGAAGATATTTTATATGGATTATGCCTTCAAATATAAGAAGGTGAAAATTGACATTAAAACGATTAATCAAAAATCTATGCGTATATTGAAATTCTAGGATTGAAAGCACACATGAGCTTTAAATATAAAAATTGCTTGTTCTCTCATTGATAAACCCATAATGGGGCAAACTTTTTTATTCCGTTAGTTTTTCCAAGTCATTGTATCTCTGATCACTAAAGATCATGATGAGGAAAGAACTGAGATAAAAAAAATTGTTCATTCTAAAAACTCATTAATTTCTTTTTTCAATATTCAAGATTGTTAAAGTTGAATTTGTTATATTGTTACTTGCGGCGGTTGTTAGAGTTGAGTTTGATACAAATAGTTCGAATTTGATCGTTATTGTTGAGAGCAGTGTGTCACTGTATTTGACTGAAGAGTAATATTATTATTCTATTCAGTCTTTGAGATTATTTGCATTTCTTAAAAGTTGTGAGAGTGTAAAGCCTAAGCCATGGATAAATATTAGGATTTTCAATAAGCGTGATTTTTTTTTAAGTAAGATAAATGTCCTAATCAAATTTATAACCATCCACCATCTTTGAAAGTGGCGAATCCACTTTGAGATTTGCCGTGGACGAATCGACCTAAGCAAACACATCACCCTGGCCTGGCGGAGGGCCAGAAAGCTTGAGATCACCTTATTGGGCACTGGCTTTATGCAAAAACAAAATCATGCACATATGGTACCGGAAAAAGGTCGGGGAGTCCACAACAAGAGAGTACAACATTTTGGAAGACACAGGGGATATTTTTTTTGTTTGTAAAATGAATCTCTTTATCCAGTAATGATCATTCGCCATCTTTGGAAATGGTGAGCACACTTCGAGATTTACCGTGGACAAATTCACTCATGCAAAATAATTTTTTTTTTTTAAGCGGTAGTGGAAAGGGAGGACAAAAGAAGGTTTGGAAATGTTTGGAGCACCGTGTATAGTAAAATATGATTTATTATGGTAGATGAAAGCAGGCTTTCAATTACCTGCTCAACCTTTTAAACACTGTGAATAGAATACACTATTTACGTACTTATAAAGGATTCTTATAGATTTGTTCTTATTTCCAATACCGCAAACACTATTCATTAACAGTAGTTCTGTTAAAAAATACAATAGACGTGCAGTGGACTGACAAAACTTATGTCGGATGTAAAATGTTCGTTCATTTTTTTTATCTATAAAAATCCTTTATAGTGTATTCTATTCACTTTTAATTTGTCCGTATAGACAGTTTATACATGGCACATTTTTAAAAAATCTTTTAACTTCACAATATTCATACAATGTTTAGGATTGTTCGATTTTGGCCCCTCTTTCTTGGTCTCAAAAAAATGGTCGTAGCTCACTCATTGTTTGTCGCAATCAAAACAATATAGCGTTTTCGTTGAATCTAAGTCTTTTTGTCCCTAGTGAGGCAACAGATTTTTCTTTAGAACTGTTCTGCAATGGCTTCCTGGAATTTGCCGTATCCATGGAAATCAGCACATTGACAGACTGGTTGAAAAATGTTCATTGAAAGGCAAACATAAATGTCTTGGTAAAAAAATGGAAGTAAAAACACTCCTCTTATATTGAAGAATACCCACATCGCAGGCTAAGGAGAGAGAAGCAGACAATTATGCAATACAGAATAACAGACTCATTAGATACATGTACCCAAAAACTGGAAATAAGAAATAGACGTAAACGAGTTTTTAAAAAGGACAGCGAAGCAGATAGGTAACACAAATAAGTTCAACTTTTAAGACACTCAGCAGACGATAAAAAAGGCTCTTAAACGTTTTAAAAAATACAACGCGACAAAATGTGCGTAGAACATATTGAATTTTTGCGGCAAAAGTTGTTCTTGTTTTTGTCTGTTTTTCTTAGTTTTTTGTTTTGTTGTTTTTATTAGTTTTGTTTTGTTGTTTTTGTTTGTTTTGTTTTGTTGGGTTTTTTTTTTTCACTGTTTATCGTCATATCGTATTAATTTACTTGCTAGAATAAATTAACGTTCGGGGTCGAAGGTTGTTCGCCTTGTATATTAATTATTTTCAAGGCAATCGTGCTTGAATAAGCCTACTTCTTTTAACTGCTGCAAAAAGATTGAGAAAAGAGAGTTGAGAGAGAGAGAGAGAGAGGGGGGGGGGNGAATGAGAGGATAGAGAAGAGATAAAGCTTAAGAAAAAGATAGAGAGGAATGAAAGAGAGATACTGGCGAGTGAGAAGTGGGTGATGGATCTATTATTGCACCAAAAACAAAAATAGAGAAATGGCAAGTGTGACGCATTCCATGAAAAGGTAGAGAAAAAGAGACATACAGGAAGAGAAAAAGAGAAAGAATAAAACAAAGACAGAGAGAGAGAGAGAGAGAGAGAGAGAGAGAGAGAGATGGAGAGAGAGAGTGGGAAGGGGGGCAAAGAAGTTATAAGAAAAAAAAATTGTTTCAGAAAATGACATAGAGAAAGCAATGAGAGGTACAGGTTTATATTGTAATATTGAGTTGCTTAAACTTTCGACATTCATAGAAAATGCTACATGCTCATCTCCTGCCTTCTGTTTTACTATGGATTTCATGTCAAAACGATTCCTCTTTTTTTATAAAGCGAAAGAAAATATGCTACTGAAAAGTTAACAACGTTTCAAAAGAAATTCACTTATCCATCAACACGTTTCTTCCTTTTAAAAAGCAGAATCTTTCTAAGTCAAAACAAGGAACAATGCGAGGTAACTAGCACTCAGAACTCTGCAAATGTGTTTAAGTGGTTTTACATGAAAGCAAACCACTTTTAGCGCTTTGGATCTTAGAGACGATCTGTATGGAAGATCATAAGTGATACGAGCTATGGTTTTCTCAGATTTTTTCAGCTCATACTTTCATCACCCGAGAATACTCCCAAAATGTTCCTGGTTGTGGTAATGTGATCATAATCATTTGAAAAAGCGGGGATAGGAATCATAATCACACTTGATAATTACTTTTTCATTCTTTACCATCAGAATGTTGTTGCAATATTCCTCATCGTTTTGCTTTTGTTAGGATAGATTACGGAAGGATAGCCAAGATAAAAAATTATAGGATGCAAAATTGGGAGGAAGTATATTGCCTGCAAATGCATGAATAATATGAGTGTAAATTCAAGAAAAAAATGGATGTTAGTTATTAGTTGCTTCAAAAGATCAAAATCATCATGGTATGAATACGACAAAAAATATATTATTTTCTAAAAGAAAAAAGAGAAATCCTTGACTTTAACGACTGATTAGGAGTACAAAATAGTATTACAATAATATTGTATAAATTGTGGAAATTTTATATTTATATTTATTTGTTATTTTTTTATGTTTTATTGTTTTTTAATTGCTTTAGATTTTTAGCCACCGAGGTGTATTTAACTTGACGGTAGTCAACAAACTTACACACTCTCACATAAAACTAAAATCAGAACAGGATTTCAATCAAACTATCCTGATATTTTACACTTACACTTAATAATTATTGCGTTTTCCACATACTGCAGCCCTAAACAATACACGTCACACAAAATCTTGTTTTAAAATTTAACGAAAACATTAGCGAGTAAGTTGACAAAATGCATTAAATAAATCGATCTGAGTGGATTGAAAAACAGCGGTTTTTAGATATAAGTAAATCTGGGACTTGTTAAGAACTGCCTCAAGATACAAAAAAAAATTTAGATAATGGTCGTTTTCCCATTAAATAAACCATTAGGGAAATCCAGGACTTCCCAAATCTTAGCTGGAGACATGTAATCACAACAGCATAATGTTGTTCAATCTCGTTTTATAGCGGGAAGAGTATGCTTTATACTTTGATAATGTTTCACAGAATAATTTTGAATAATGCGGACATCAGTGTTTATGCAGAAATCCTTGGTATCATGAAAAGAGAAGTAAAATTCAATTTTTCGTTTGAATGCAAACAATCTTATATCCTACCGCTCCCCGATCCCAAACTCCAATGCGTAGACGCTAGGCGTTTGCTTGTTGAAAGACTGCCTACTTTCAAAATGGCTTTTTAACAATCAAAATAGAATCATGCAGTTATCCCCAACAGTCAGGAAAGCTATTTAACAAACAATCTGTACCAACCAACCAAACAGATCATTAGACCAACCTAGAAAATGTGGTAGAAAATTTACGAAAAGCTCTGATGTAAATGAGGCTTATCAAAGTATCCCCATTAGCAGAGAAGGCGGAGGAGGAAAAGTAGAAGATTATCAAAGTAATCAGACTTAGTCAGAGGAGTGGTTTTAAGTGCCGCAAAGAAAAGTGTTTCAGGTAACGTTTAGTTTTATCTTGATGCTTGAAGTCCTGTTCCTTATTCTATTCTCTGTGTTTGACGAGTGAATAGATATTAGTGAGAAAAGTGAACGGTGTAGAAGCATAGTGGGCACGGTAAAGAAATGGGCATGAGAGTCGACGTTATGCTCCAGGCCCTCTACAAACATAGGACTGGATCAATGCTTTGTATGATTTTTTAAAAAAATAAAATAATTTTAAAAAAACCACCCATTTCAGTTCAGCAAATACTTAAAGCGTTTAAGTGCGAATCCCATCAGCACCTGTTCCAATTGTTATTGCAAAAAAACAAAATCTCATAATCATACATCAAACTATGATTGCTTTTACTCAGAAGCATAAAACCAAGAGAAAACAAATGGAAGCTTGCATAAAGTATGTTTGAATTTGTACCGTTGTGTAAATGTCGTGTGCAATATAAGATAATTTCAGGCTCTTAGGCTCGTGTCTGGTCCGGACGTTTGCGGCGGGCCAAAACACGCAACATAAAAATCCCTGCTGACTTCAGTGAGAGCTTGTAAAGAATATGAGGATGAGTGGATTGTTAAGGTACTGAGAAGAAGTACTGTGATATCCTTTAGACTTTAACAGTAAAACAAATAAAAGTGTTTCATTCATCTTTCTCTAATATTTCTTAAACTAAAATAAAACAGTCAAGACTGATTGAAGCGTTGGGTATGTGGGGTATTAAGTACAAATTCTTGGATGTTTAGGAACTTTGAGTTTAAGCTCGACGGATGGATCTATGATCCTGTGAGTAGTGAACATTTAAATTTTTTTTTTTTAAATTTGACATGCAATCTACAGAGAGATGACTTTAATCAACACTTTTGTCCTAAAAGTGGTAATTCTAAGGTTCATGTCACAGTATTTTTTATCCCTCATCTTCACTATTCAGGCATATTTTAAGTAGTCTTTATCGATATGCATCTCATTCCGTACTACAAAAACCATTCCAATTACTTATAAAAAAATAAACCTTAATGGTTTATTGCTAGTGGACAGCCTTCATAATTATCATTGATTGAAAAATTCCAAAACCATGTATCAATATTATTCTGCATCTTGCACATCTCCATCTTCATCCCTTCATCTTGACAGAATCGCCTCTTTCAAGTGCTATATATGCATTTGCCTCTATACATATTTTTTTTCCTTCACACTTCCACATTATCCTAGAAGACTGGAGCAAAAGTAACCCTTAAAAAATTCTGATGGCCGACCAAACTACAGTCTGCTTTGGACAGTGGCCAAGCAAAATTTTATACAATCTGTTTCTTTTTTCATCTTTGCAAAGATTCTTTGGAGATAAGTTAGTCGGAAAAAGAAGTAAATTATCAGTCGTCAAGGTGGAGTCACCATTGCAGACTAGTGTACTATGCATTGCTTTGCTGAATTCTACATCTTCAAAAAAAAAAAAAAAGTTTTCGCAAAAAAAGTTCCAAAAAAGCACAGAATAAAGTACAAAAATATGGAAATCCTGCATTACGCGCTATGTATGTAAAAACATTTAGACAAAGCCGCAGAGTACAATTTTTTACGGGTTTTATCCATCCAGCGCCTTGGGACTCTTTCAAAAAAAGCCCCAGTACAAATCCGCTGTGATTTTACTTCTGTGACAAAATAAGCTACACAGCACGATGTTATACAGTTTTTTTTTTCTTCCTTTCTTAAGGGAGAAAGCTCAATATCAGAGCAATAAAATTTGGTCTAGCAATAATGATGACCTTCCACTAAAACAAAATCTCCTAATAGTTGTATCCATCAGTTCATGCTATAATATTAAAACACGTTATACATCTTTCCCATGGCCCACCGACGTTTGAATTAGCCTTTAGTTCAATTTAGAACAGTTCAACAAGGTGGTTTTTTTGTTGTTGTTATTGTTTTTTTTTTTTTTTTTACTTTAAATTTCAAATAAAATTTGCCTTAGCTACAAAAAAGTAAGAAATATCCGCATTCATTGCGGATATACTATATTTGTGAATAATACAAGACAATATTATAATTTACATTGGATTTTTCTGTTACCATTTACACTGCATAGATTATCGAACCCAGAGTTAAGCGGCACTTTTTTTTTTTTTACAAAGTAACACTTAAGCTTTTCATTACCACAGATTAACTTTAGCCATTCATTTTTACAAATAAATATTTTATCCATCAATCATGACAAAGTAACACTTTGAGCTATTCGTTTTTCTTCTTATACACCTCACTGAAACAAGCAAATGGAGTTTATCACGCGACATTTCCATTTGTTTGCCTCTCTTAAGGCACATACGAATTGCGATTTCAGCGAGAGTGAATGGGATGTTTTCTTTTCTTCTAGAATTTATACTTCTTCGTATTTGAAAAAGAAAATGTCTTTAAAGAGTAATAATTTTGATTCCTTTTTTCTCTCTACGGTAGCCGTCTTTAGACATAGAATATTGGAAGAATCTGGCTTTTTTTTGTGCTTTTTGATGAGGGTTATTTGTGGCCAAAGTTTTAAAGGGACCCAAGAGGAGAAGCGATCAAATAGAAACAAGAAAGTTTTAGTGTATGCTAGACGGTTAATAGTTGACATAGTTTAATTTTTTGAAAATAAGTACAGGTACTTTTAGGCTAAATTGTTAATTTAAAGTAATGATTAGGCAGAAGAATTTTGGTAAACAATTCCAAAATTTGGTCTCTTTATTACTATACTCTTCTTCTGCTTCCTCCTGTACCTCCTCTCTGCTTCTTCTTCTTTCTCCTTGAGTAGGGCGAAGGGGTGGGAATGGTGAGATGAGAAGACCCGGAGTAATTGGTAGTGGTCATAGCAAATACTTAAATAGTGCAGAAAAGATCGCAACCGCCTAATGTCGTCACGGTGCCAATAAAAGTTTAGGGGTTTGACGTCCAAACAAAGTCACCAGCTCTCTTGTTTTCCCTCTGATAATATTCCTGGTACCATAGCATATTATTTTGGGGCGTGCGAAAAGTTTGTATTCTATTCAAGATCGTATGGTATTCACAAATCAGTCGACTTTTTTTCATCATACACATTTTCTCATTTATATAACACTAGAGTACTATGATAGGCCAAACAAATTTTAAGATTTTGAGCACTTTACTTTTTCACCCTTATATGACGGACAAAGTCAGCACAGATATCTGCAATACAAATATACAAGTGAAGATCATCACCTAGGAAGCATACAAGAAAAACAATGTATTAGCAGAGAAATTTAAAGACAATCATTGTTGTACTTTCTTTTAGAACTTAAATCAGTCTGGCAACTACCTTTATCTTATTTTTATATCTGCAATGTTAAGATTAGGCCTAATAAGAATGGCTTAGACACTTTTGTGTTCGGAATTCAAACTTATGAGAAATGGAATGGACTGGTAAAGACTGAAAAGGAATAACGTGATTGAAAAAAGGTTTTTAAAAATGGAGTTCATTTATTATAATGACTGAAAGCGTGTTTAAATATCTCTTGCTGCGTTATCGTCCAGTGGTCTACATTGATCATTAACATTGTTCTCAGATTATATTTAGATAGCAGATTTATCTTTGAATTTCGTTGAGTTGCTTATAGTTTTAAAAAAAGTTTTAGAGTTCAATTACTTACTTATACAGATTGATACTGTTTTAAACTTCAAACAATTTTTTCTCCCCTACTGGCTTCACTGCGTAGTAATAGTAGAGAAAAAATTATGTAATTAGAAACATTTCACAATTTAGGGAAGAAGAGTAAAAGGGAAAAAATACACCATATTGAGTGTTCGCAGGTGCAAACTTCATGTTACCAGAAAGACAGACATGATTGTAAAAACCGCCGTGCAGAAATAACTTATGTTTCCGCATGGTTTGTCTCCAGCCGTCTACTGTCTAAGTGGATCATAGAGCAAGGCTAGAGAGAGACTTAGCATGTCGAGGTGAAAGAAACTAGAGATACTATCAGTTCACCGAGTACCGCCGGAAATACAAGTTGCCAGGTAATACATTGCCAGAGTGCAAGTCATGTCAATTTCGCTAGATGAACCAAAAGGCCAATAATAATGAAGAACGGCTGCATTTTAAAGCGAGTATGTGTGTTTTCTGTTTGTGGGGTTTTGGTTGAGGCAGGGAGAGAGAGAGAGAGAGAGAGAGAGAGAGAGAGAGAGAGAGCGAAAAAGAGAGAGAAATAGACAGACAGACAGACAGACAGACCGAAGACAGACCAGACATAGATTTGCACCGTGCAAAATGATGAATTGATGAACTACTGCGTTAGTTTTTGTTTACCTGCAGGGCCAAGTTGAAGTTCTCAACAATAAAAAAAAAGTATTTATTTGACAGCCTCACACCCACATACCAAATGGCAATGGTGTAGGTCTCCCGTTTTTTCTAAGAAGTTTATTTGAAAGCAAAAGGATTTGTACAGAGGGCAATGATTAAGAGAGAGAAAAGACGAAACACTAGAGTACTATAATAGGCCAATCATACTCTGCTGGCGAAACACACTGAAGTCCCTTTCCTTATCCGCGCAGTTTGACCTAACTTAAAAAGTATCCACTTTTGCGGTTACTCGCTTGTTTACCACCAGTTTCTTAAACGGCAAGAAGGGGAAAATACAGATAGTTACTCGAAAAACACGCGTTTCTTTCAGGAAACGGATTATATCTCAGAAAATATATACAAAATTAGAACCGAATCGCCCATGTTACAGATAGTTTTTCAAAAACGGATAATTTTCTGAGATATAATCCGTTTCCTGAAAAGAAAAAACGCGTGTTTTTCGAGTAACTATCTGCAAAATGGAGGATTCCGTTCTAATTTTGTATTTTTCTCTCAAAGCATTCTAAATATGGCAACATTCTTTTCTGCCTTTGTGTTATACGGTATAGATGGTGCATAGAGTAGATTTACAGTAATGCTAATTTCGAAAAATATAAAAAAATTTTACGAGGAAATAATAAAAAAAAAAATCAATATCAATGGCCAATGACAATGACTAAAGTAATAAATGAGCTTCATAAATGCGCGCGTGCGCTATTTCACTACACAACAAGCCTGAAAAGGAGAGCACGAAAATAAAAACGATGATTTTTTATCATTTGCAGAACCATAAGTATGGACACCTAAATAAGAGTAATGACAACATACGTAAGGTCAGCACTATTACGTGGAAGTGAGTGCTGGGAAATTTACAAGGAAATACAGAAAAAAAGGGAAGAACTAATTTATGAGAAGTTTCTTAACACCAATGTATTAGAAGAATGATGAAGATATCATGGACGGAAAATACTTGAAACCAAAGACGGAAGCAATTACAATTTTTAGGATATTTACATGTGTGTGCGCATGTGGAGTTATTTAATGTATACATGTATCAGCTCTGAGTGTTCTCGTTTCATTTAATTTGAAAGAACTTGTATTTCTCGGCAAATAATTTTAAACTAAATGTTATGCAAACTTTAAAAATTGCTATTTGAAGAAAAATCAAACGACCCTTTGAGTTATACACGCATTTAAAAAATAGTTACATCAATTAAAGATATACATGTCATTTGACCGATTTCATTTACAAAACGACAAAAGTAAAAAAAAAATGAGTCTGACCTTGTATATAACTCGGACAAAACTTAAGGGTTAAGAAAACCCAAAGTCTTATGAGGCTCTCATTACCTTAAAATTTCAGATTAACATAATTGAGAACTTTAATAGTTGCAATTACAAACTCAGGCTCGCCTTAAAGCGATGGGTTGCAATGAAAATTTAGTTTAAAATGTGTTTAAATTTGGCATTACAACTTCCTTTGCTTTCGACGTTACAATGTTTCGAGTAGATAAATGAAAACTGAAGTTAATCTTAACCGGTGCCATTTAATTTTATTGCATCCGAACATCGGAGTTCTACAGTGATTCCTCTGTTGAATTTTATTGTCCTCGCATGCGCTTTTTCCAGCTTAAACCTAATCGACTGCAAACTGAAACCCATCTCTCACCATTGATGCAAAGGAATTACTCTTCAGATAATAACTAAGGTTTCACCGCCTCATTGCCTCTGGCGTATCTTTTACGAGGACATACGAGACACTATACAGTGTTGAATAATTGTGTTTTATATGTCGACTCAAAGATCCGAGGAACATTTTCTCACCATTGCCAGAGCACGAAAGCCTCCTCCCTTGAAATGGTTCTAACAAGATTACTTATCAGGCGATGAATGTTGCCCCAGACAAGTCAATAGGAAACTGAACCGATTAACTTCGGACTGCTTAAGCCTGCAATGCTCTTTTGATAGATAAGCTCCCCTTTCTCTCTCACAACTCCATAGTCTTTTTTAACTTTCCACTCCAGTTCCATCAACTATCAATACCAATAGTTATCAGGTTACTAAGTAATATAAGAAACACTTCGGAGAATGAAATAAAACAAAACTATGCACCAATGGTGGATACAAAAATATCTAAACATGTATTCACGCCATCGCTTGTGTTTAGTTTTGGATATAGGCTGAACTGCCGAACTATATCTATAAGCACAGATTGATTACTTTCAAAATTCAGAAACAGCCGAAATGGGCTATAAAATAAAATCATCGCACATCTCATTCGAGACCTTGCACTATCTAACGAAATTTTACTGTAAAAATATTTTGAGAATGATTTTATAGATTCTAAAAGATTCTCATATACTTTAACTGCTGCGCATTCGAGCAAGCATAAAATGATCATAAAATGATCCATCACTTTTCATTCGTATACATAACGAAAGCCAGAAATTTCGTAACCATCCACCGACAAATTTTACAATGCGTTAAAATGGTGTGTTCGAGGTTTTTATGTGTTTTCATCCAGTTGCTGCTGATTTTTCATTATCTTTTGGATTTTCAAATATCCATTTTGCAAAGGAAATTTATTACTCAACTTTAGAAATAAGCTTCAAACAAAAACACATTTACACCAGCCCGGACACTTTGTAAAATGACAATGAGACACTAAATTTCAATGCCTAAAGTCTAACGAATATCGTGGCTATATGCATGTATAAAGAAAGTCAAGAAAAGAATACAGATCCTCAATGATAAAAGACAACAAAATAATATTCACGTAAAATCGTAAATTAAACAAAGGCATACTTTATGGCTGTAATAAAAATATTTTTATTATGAAGCACGAGTAGAAAATTCCCCTAGTCGTAAATTTACTCTCCGGTAAGAGTTCACATCGACCTGCGATTCAATTATAGCCATCTGTTATATCAGTTGATGTCATTAATTTTTTTAATCGATATTGTATTGTTAAAACAATAGCTATAAGACATTTTATAATAATCACTATTAATTAATTAATAGCAATAATAATAATATATATAATAAGAATGTTAATAATAATAAAAGTTATAAAAAAATAACATCAATGATAATAACATTTTCATTGAGCTATACAAAGTAGCATAGAAAACTGTGCACTTTAAGGACAGTCTCGTCTATACAATTAATGTATAACATTTTGTTACGTTTTTTCAAGGTGTCGTTGTCATTTGTGAGAAGTATCGGCCGTAATTGGATGTCACTTATTTTACTACTCGGGAGGTTTCAAGAACTGTTACTACCTCGGTACTTTCCCGTAAGCCAAATGCGTTATTCAATCTCTATACCTTCCCTTCCTTTATCTTCAAAAGGCGCCTTGGTGAAGACAAACAAGCCCATGCTGATAACTCAAGCGTTCTAAAACCTGTACAATGTTTTGTTTTTTAATAATGAGCATCATACACTAATCCCCCCTCCTCAACACTGTTGGTGTCACGCATTTCAATATTCCTCCTACAGATTTGGTGCGATTAGACTGTTACGAATTGCTTTAAGCTATTCAGTTAGAGATTTTGTTGGACACCGCCTTGACAAGCAGGCCTCTTGAATAAATTAAGAACAGAAATCACCTCAAGAATTAGCGAAAGTTAAATGAGTTTTACTTATTTAAGTGAGAAACAATTTCAGTACAGCAAGAAACTGTGCAAGATTCTATAAATCTACAGATGTATTAACATCGACGATCTTTGTCTCAGCGATCTCCTCAACAATCCCTCACTATCCTTTTATACCCACTGCCTACAACTTCCAAAAAATACTTTTTATGTAATACCTAGGCTTATTAATTCAATAATAAGCAAGCCATTCATGCCAAAAAATAGAGGTTGCCGCCTGATGTAAAAGGTTTAGCTAAAATTACTGACCAATCAAATATTTTTATTTATCCCCTCCCCAATACTTTAATATCACTAGGAATATCCTAGTGGCATCCCATGCTTATATAGTCTCTAGGTTCTCTTTCGTTTTGTTTTGTCTAACAACTACCTGCACATAATGTTCTCGCACTTTCGAAGACTTTCTAGAGTTGTCTAAAATAGTACTTAACTTGGGAAACAGAAGCTGCTACTGTGAAACTGTCAGTAAGTTTCAGAGTTATTAGGGCCAAGCTTTGCGTTTTAATGTCGGCCTGAAAAGAAGCCTCCTAGCACATTCATGCTGAATGCTCCAGTAAGAGTCTGCCATCATATGAATGCCCCATCTACCTTGGTATCTTTATTCTAAATCTACCATCGGTTGTCAAAACTCATGCACCCAAAACACTGTTCCCCAGTGAAATTTATCCTGTGTCTATTATGAAAGCTGGTACAATGAGGACCCTAATAGCTGTTAATCTTAAGAAATGAATCCAGCAATAAGAACAGCTTTTATCCAATAATTTTTTTTCGGGGCC